>BLKM01000641.1:1457169-1654212 GCA_013340265.1 Coptotermes formosanus
GGGGGGGGGTGGAATGCATAAGATACATAAATCTGTCATGAGCTTCATTCACTGTAAGTCCACTAACTCAGCATTCAGAAATGATGTTAATAAATTTATTGACTTTGTTTGGTGAATATTTCAAATCACACTTTTTGTCCATAATCCACTGCTGACATCTCAAATGTTGCAATTATTCCTGTCATATCAAAACACACATTTTCCACATTCAATGAGTCCCTAATCAGTCTTCACATACATTTATTTCTTCAGTGCACTACTCCACTCATTTAACAACTGGAAATTATCCTGTTTTATCCTTTCCAGTGCCTTATTTACGTAATCTCTTTGATTAGCAATAATATCAGCCAATGGTTTTGTACTGGAGGGTTCCTTGTTCTCTTGAAGGTTGGTATGTTCTGTCTGACACAGCTGACACATGCCTGCTGATGTTTTCTCTAAAGCAGTCTTCAATGAGATGGCTGCAGTTTCACTGTCTACCTCAGTATGGTGAAAAACTGTGCTGTAAAAAAAAGTAATTTGACTTGTCTTCTAGCATTTAAATATGTATCCAGTATTACATGAGGTTATGGTTCCTGCGGAATAAAAGTGAATCAAGACTCTTTTAATAAACTTAAATCTCCAGACACTGTAAGTGTAGTTAAAGTACATAGATTGGAACGGCTTGGGCATGTCATAAGAATTGATGGTGAAAGACACTGAAGAAGTTTCACAAAGGTAAACCAAGAGGAGGGAGAAAAAAGGAAGACTGAGAGTCAAGTGGATGGATGATGTGGAATTGGATTTGAGGAATATGGCTGTGAAAGGATGGAGAACAAGAGCTGTGGACAAAAGAGAATGGGCATTTGTCATGGGGGAAGCAAAGGCCAAGGGCTGGAGTGCTAGGTTTTTGTGGCTGTGAAATGCATGTTTTGGTCTTCTGTATTATAGCACTATGTAAGGTGTAAATGCTTATCAGTGTTTTGGAAGAACATACTGCCTCCATCTTCAGTGCTTTGTTCATGGTTGGCAGGGGTACCATTTAGCTGAATTGGTACTATTAGATGGCATGGTATTTGCTCCCTCAGCATGTGAGAAGACCCAAAGGAAACTGGCCTGTGTGCAAGGAGATGGTGACATTATGACACTGATAACCACGTACCAAACTCCACAATATTCACAGCTCTTAAGACCACAATATGGCAATATCTGGTACTAGTGTATCATATATCCCCATCTTGAAATTTTTGCTTTCCTGCAGTAGTCATGATGCTTAGGAAATTCCTCCTACACATGCAGTATGAGAACTGCATATAAATAATAACTGAGGTAACTGACATAGTCGTGTTGTGAACTGCTTCTGTGCACTTATAAGTTGAACACAGTGATGCAGTGTTTGACAAATTGTGTCTTCATACTGTGTTATCACAACACATCAAGCAGAAAATAGATTGCCATGTGTGATGTAAGAGTGGGACAGTTTCCCATAACAGGCTCAGTGCTGGACAGAAAGGAAATGTGAAAACCACATGTTGTTACTGAAGTGAAAGTACATACAATAGTGGCAGTGAAGTACAGTTCATGTGAACATCTGCCTTCAGTCTCCTTAGTTGCTGACTGTAACATATTAGAAAGGTCAATTCTGTGCTGCAGGAATACTGAATTTATAACCCACTTAAAAGTACATTTGATGTTGATCTCGTTCCTGGATATTGGCACTGTGTGGAAGTGGATGATACTGCTGTAGTTTTGGAGGTATATGCTGCCAGAACATGTGCAGAACAACCAACCGAATTTCACAGTTTCAACACCCAAAAAGAGGATGAATATCAATACTGAATCAGCATGAAAGCTGTAAGTCAGTAGACTGACTATACCTACAAGTTTGCAGGCTGCTAGACTGTGAAACACAGATATGATATGTGGAGGTGGTTTCTTTCACATCCATTCAAAATCACTCGGCAACCTAGTCATATTTTTTGTTTTATGCTTCATAACACATTTTGATACAGCATTATGAAATACAAAAGTAGAAAATAAAAAAGGGTAAACCATCTGATATTCAAAATCAAATACATCATAAATATAAGCCACATACTTAACCAACAGCTTCACCTGTTGACACTTTACAAATATCATAAACACCACAGGCTGGTACTTATCCCACAACATATGCCATAAGAATTTGTACCTATGTTCTCATTTACTGTTAATTTGCTTTGTTATTTATATCTTCTTGTTTTGCAAGCCTTGTGCTCTTCTCACCTTATGACTCCCTTTAAATAGCCCAGTGATGATGCAGCTTGATATCCTTCAGCATATCCCATGTCAAAACCCTTCTGGAAAACTGAGTCCCTTCCAGCTGCTGCACCATCTCGAAAACCAGCCTGAAATTGTCAGAGCCTTTTATTTCATAACACTTTCCCTCTTTGCTTGCAACATTCTTTGTGCTTATTTGTATTTGCCATTGACTAAATCAGACATCCAGGAGGTAATAAGATCAATACTTCATATACTTGATTCCTGTAATTTTAATAACAGAAATCATTGTTAAAAAGATGCATAACCTTTTAAAGCCTAGCAGTTACTTTACATACCACCAGTTTTACCATTCAAAAATTCTATATGGTACGCACATTGTGTGTATGGGTTTTGTGCAGATCACAAACAAATGGTGACTTTTGCTTTACACCACATTAACAGATTTGTATAACTGAGGTATGGCATGACATAACTTGAAGTCACAGACTCATCTAGGTACTATACAAATATTCAGTTCTTGCCTCACAGTATGGACTGTGTTTCCATGGCATACACCAAGTGCCAGTAATTGCTATTTATTGTAAGGTTCATAAGAAACAAATGCACTGTGTGGGCAAAACAGGGATTTACATTAAAACTGGACTTCAAAGGGTTAATAGATGTTCAGGTCCAGTTCTTTCCAACTGAGTGGCAACCTTGTTCCCTTTAATTCCCCTATGTCTTGGCACCCACCTCAGTTGTACCGTGTTGCATTTAGCCAGTTTCATCAGCAACAGATTGCAATCCCAGGCCAAAATGAGAGTTTATCTGTTACTTGTCAGTTGCTTTGAATGCTACCTATCAGAATATAAATTTTTCCACATATACAAATCATCTATACTCTTTACAGCACAAGCCTAAATTACCAAAAGATGAAGCTAAGCTTCATCCTTGTGCCTTGTCTGTACACCCCAACATGAATGCCTTCAATTGTCATGGACCCATCTGTACCAGACCAGTCCCCCATTCTCTTGGGTAGAATCCTCCTGTCCAGTTCATGTCTGTTAGGCAATTTGACTCATTAGTTTACCTTATGCATATCTTAAGTTGTAAGATTGCTTCCTTATCAACACATATGTGCATGATAATCCCATAGGATTTTGGTTTTCACTGTTTACTGTGGCTGAGTTTGTAAATTTCCACCTGTGCCCTAGCCTCATCTTTGGATGTAGCTGAAGGACTCACAGGAGCACCCTGTGTGCTACTGTGGGAGCTGTCCTTACAGCTCCAATTATACCCAGTCTTTGGCATTTTCATGTTCATCCCTGCTGGCTTTGTATTTGTCCCAGGCCACAACACTATGACAGCATTATTTATGAGCCTTACTATGATCATAAACATTACAGTACCTTCAGTTTCACCCCAATATTTTTCTGAAATGAGCCCATACAGTTCCAAATTGCCTTACTGTTACTTTGTGCCAGTACTTCTTCCAATTCCTTGTTCTACAGTCTGAGTTACTGGCAGCACTGTTAAATAAGCTACAAACAAATAAATATAATGCCACTGTCTTTGGGTTATAGTTACGTTTAGCAACTCGAAGTTTCATGAATTCACCATTTGATATCTCATTTTTTTGGAGCCATAACTTTGGTAAGGCTATTAGATTTGTATTTCTTTTTAGCAGATGCATTTACTGTGATGTTTAATATCTTCATTTAACGTAAATCCACTCTTACAGTCCTTATAATTCTCTCAAGGTGTCGCATAGGATATATGGCAGCAACCTTTTGTTGTAAGGGTCCATAATCTGAATTTTATCTGGGTTTCCTCATACGTATGATCTGTGGTTGCATCTGGATGTCGAGTAAATGTAGCTTAAAATGGGTAATGCAATGTGCTTTCATGGTTCCGCCGCGGTGTAAAAGAAATCTTTGCTCTTCTGAGATGTTACGCAACGTTGATTGGTAGTTAGCTACCAACGTTTCGGGACCGATTAGCTGTCCCGAAACGTCGGCAAATACCAATCAACGTTGCGTAACATCCCAGAAGGGTGAAGATCTGGGTCGTGCAAGTTTTCACAAGCATGCATTTGAAATGATGTCTTATTCATCTCACTCTTCTCCCACATTCACCAGAATAAAAATAATCAAGTTGTCTACTAGGGCGAAAATGTCGAGGTTAAGAACACGTGCATTCACTACTAAAAAAACAAGAAAAGAGCCTTAATATTTTTCGTACATCACTAACGGTTGCACACATCTTGTTCCAAGCACCGACATCCACGTCACAATGATCATCTTCGTTGTTATCCATCACAGAACTCTAAAATTAGTACATTTCACACACGTGTACAGACACATGTTTCACATTTTCGCACTGTTGCTGTTGATAAATCTAATCAATGCGGTTTAGCTTCAGCACCAACTAGATGATCTGTACTGACCGAATCGAGTTCAGCTGCCAACAATCCGCCAGTTCCGTGAACATGCAATGTGATTTTCTGTAATCTGTGGCGGTTATATCCTTTGGCAGGTGGACCATGGAGCTATACGAGATGGTCTGTGCCATAGAGGTTAGTTCCTATTATAAATTCAGGTATGTACGAATTGTATGTTCAGTTGCACAATGTCTACAAGTAAGGGAGAAGACTGTCTAGCGAGTGCAAATGTTGAAGCGTCAAGCTTGGCATCCAGTGAACACAGGTGAGCAATTTATATTTTCATACTGGTACAAAATACCTTTTTTCTTTGTGTACATTTATAGTATTCCGTTCAGTGTGAAGTACACGTTTGAATTCTTGTAGATTGGCAGTGTTTCATGAAGATTCCAAATTAGACTTTAATTTGAATTAATATATGTGAATAGACATATGTCCATATACTTGAACCAGAAAGTTGGTCACAACGACAGTAGCATGTGGAATAAGCTTAAAAATACAAAATACACGTAACTGCAGTAAAGAGTGTGGCGGATACTGAAGCATAGAAGGTTAACGCGACTCCAATATTAAGTGACAAAACTAGTGTTAAAAGTAGAGTTATATGTGATCACTTCCAAAAAGCCAAACTAGAGTTACAGGGGACGTTGTTGCTAAATTCAGCCCAAGAAATAATAAATTACTGCAAAAAGATATAAATCTCAGGACGGGGGCAACCGGTGTAAGTACCGATGAGAGTAATATCAATCATGATTCTGAACATAATACCATTACGAACAAACCAAATAATTGGACTAAAGCGCCTTCCACCCAAGGCAAAATAAGCAAACATCAAATACAACGCTTGTGCAACCAGTGCCCTGTTTTGAATATATTTAGATTGCAACACTTACAATATTTGTACATTTTGGTCCAACAGGTTTCGATCCTGTACGATCATAATCATGGACTCACTCGAAGTTAAAAACTATGAAAAGTTATGCACACAGCTTTTACAGTATATGTTGTAGAGCAAGAAGTAGTTGGTTGATGTAAAGTTTTGCTTGTCTGAATCACTGTGTTTATAGTATGTGTTAGGAGTTGGATGTGATCGGCAGAAGGTGGAAGCAGTAAAAATATGTCCTGGAGAGAGATATTTAAGGAGTGCAGTATACTCACAGTCACTTGTTTATACATACTTGATGCAGTATAATATGTTAAAAAATATAAACAATCTCTGAAACAGAATGCACAAATTCACAAATATGATGCATGAGGAAGATTGGATCTACATGTTCAGTTCTGCAATACAGATCTTCGCAGGAAAAGTATTATAAATAGCGGAATGAGATCTATAACAAGCTTCCAGATTACATTAAAAAATTGGGAAAAGACGAAGCTTTTAAAAGAGAGTTGAAATCCTTTCTGTTACAGCAGGCACTTTGTTCAGTGGATGAATATATGTCATTCTAATTGCATGTGTTTTACATGACTATGTGAGTTTTACAAGTTACATCTGTTTTAAAATAGTGTTGTTTATTATATATTGCATTGATGTAGATATGTTATAAGTTGTCTTGCAATTTGTATTGTAAACTGAATTTAACATGTTCGATGTCGCATTTTGGTGACTAAATAGATGACTAAATAAACAAATAATGTTCTAAACTCTGTTTTTAGAATTTTGGCTCTGGCCAAAGCTTCAGCCAAAGGCATATCTGATAAAGATATCCAGAATGAGATTCCTGATCTGCGTCCTGATCAACGTGTTAGCATCATCAATAGATTACTGGCACAGGTGATTTTATTTTGAATTGAATAAAGAAGGTTCAAACAATGTGCCACTTTTGTGGTGTAATGGTAATGTAATTTTTCCCAGTTGACGTTACATATATAAAAAAAGAAAAGAATTAAAAAACTTTGAGCCTGCGTGTGCAGTAAGTTGTACATACCATAATAGCAAGGGCATAGAAGTTGAATTACACTTTGTGTACAACACGAAAGTACATAACGATTTTTATAAGGTTGAATTCAAATCAATAAGTGTAGCATGTTTTACAAATTGTGTTAAATTGTATTTAGTAAAGCTTGGTAGCAATCTTATGGCAGTGCACAAATGACCGATTTTAGTCTCTCCACTTGCTGTCATCCATAGGTGGTGCTAGAGGGGTGTCAGATTGGTTGGTTACAAGCAGTTACGGAGTGGAGATGGTTCCATGTTGCCAGCTATTAGCCGAACAAAAACATAGCCTCCTTAGAATACTGGTACTACACTATGGCCCTGTCTAAAATAGGAAACCATGGAGATGGTTGTGAAATACGTTTGTTATCGCCATGGAATACTTCTGTTACTGTCGGACTCCGACTGAAGAAATGATATGAGAACGCAAGAGCACAAACGCATGTTTTTAGAAAGAGATATGACAGGCTGCACTCACATTCTCTGCCTCTCCTCTGCCAGCCTTACGACACCCACTACTCCTGTAAATTAGGCTGCTCATGCATCTGAGTGCCACAAGATTGCGATTTTTGCTATACCTTCCTCTTCTTTCTAAAGGTTATTTTTAATTAATATTTATCAGAAAGACTTTGAGATCACATTGATGTTGCTTGCAATGTACTGGTGTATAGGTCATTATGATGATCTGTTTATTTATCTGATGATTTTTTTGGTATGTTATCACATTGGTTATGTGTAGGATGGATCACCGTCATTTCTTCGTATCTTAAAGCCGAGGCTCTGGGTTCTAATTGCAGGGACTACGAATTTTGCTGTCATCTATGATATGACATTGTGTTGTCTGGTAGCATGTGGCCAACTAGACTACACAGTGTCACATCATAGAGGACAGCAGTCTTCTTTTCCAAAATTTCACCTATACTGCTGGTAACTGTGGTGAGATCCATCGTGTCTTATACTGTACTAACCAACCAACTCCATGTAGCAGAGTGCTTCTTGACAAGTTTATAGGAAATTGGTCATTTGCCTTTCATGTGCTGTATGGCTGTGTTTTAATGTTGTGCCGAGCCTTGTTTAAAAATTTATGAAGAGTAAAGGTATAGACATTTATTTGCATAAAAGTGTGTCACCCTGGGGAATACAAGATATTTTAAGGTGTTTTATAAGTTTGCTGAGTTGTTCCAAGTAAATACTTCAGTAATTCTTTAAAGTAGGCTGTGAGTACTCCCTTACATTCTTTTAAATTAAATATTCCTACTGTTTTATGCCATATAATGTCTGGAGTTGAAAAAGTGTTACTGAATTATGTAGGAACCACTCATTTGTATATCACACTGTAATTCATTAATCCTACAAAAGGAATAAGCTTGGAAAGGGTGTACTGCATAATATGGTACATCAGATTTGCACTGTATAAACTCTGCTTGCTGTCTGTTATAAATGGTATTTCAGCAAAGGAACACAAAATGTGTTGGATAAGACCAATAAAAATTAATATTTAAACATTGTTCTAATGCACACTACTGAATTTCGACATAACATGTGAAATGGTTTATGGAAAAGTCTGTAGATGCCTTATATAAAGAAGACTTTGTTGTTGGTCAGTATGGCTAAAAATGAAATTGGAAAGCTAATGTTATGCAGAGATCTCTCATACCAAATTTCAATAGAATTTGCTTTGCAGTTTGATACACACACACAAAAGTCTGTTTATGACTTTCTGTGCTGTAGGCTGTCTTTCACGGTTGAGTTTTGCTGAAAATCAGAATGGCCTGACAGTATTTTTATGAAACTTTTCAGACTGAATTAAACAAAATCTGGCAAACATGGTTGTAGTACAGAGAAAACATTCTTGTGTTTTAAGATTTTCTGCAATAGGGTAGCAGTTGCCTGTAGTCAGATCATAGTTGCCAAAGGAGGTGGTGCAAACCTGATCTAATGTAACCTCTTTTAGCACTTGCTACATGCAGCTGAGCAATAATTGAAGTAGATGTGTTTGGTTCTTTGGCTGGTAGTCTTCTGATCAGGGTGGTGAAGTGCTGTTTGCCATCTGTCGGGTTATTTGTATTAGACAAGTTGTAAGTTTGATGTGGTGTTTTCTTTACTACTTACCCTTCTGCAGAGTTATTATGGCCCATACTGTGTTGCGATTGAAATGAAAGAAGTGTTTGCTGTATGCTAGAGGCATTACTTACCAAACATGTTTCATTTATAGAGCTTAATGAATTCAACTGAAAAGATTTTTGACGGATTACAGTTTGATTCGTTTACCTTAACTGTGTACATATTTACCTCCTTAAGTAATATGTCGTTAATTATAGGTTCTTTTATTCCAGGGATATTTTGATTTGTTTAATCAAGGTGGCACACTTCTGTATAAATTAAAAGATCCATCTACAGCTCAAAAGGTGAAAGGTGGAGACAATGAAGAGAAGATAGTGTACAATATCATTGTAGAAGCTGGTAATAAGGGGATTTGGATTCGAGACATCAGATTCAAGTCTAATCTGATTCCTATACAGCTCAATAAGATACTGAAAATTCTGGAAAACAAGAAGTTGATTAAAGCTGTGAAATCCGTGTCTGTGAGTATTATCATCAGCTTTCCACGTTTTCAATGTATATGATGAACATTTTCAAAGTGACTGTCGCACATTTTGGCTTTGAAGTATTTAAATTGCTAACAATTGCCCTGTCAGAGAGGGTTTATAAAGAATTAAATATACAGTTTTGTTGGTTTGATATGCAAATGTGAAATTTCCTGAAACAAAATTGGTCATTACTGCCAATGCATAGAATTAGTTGTGTGATGCCGGAGTTGTAAAGCTTCAAATTTGTAAAAAAGTAAAAATGTTCACAAATAAAGCCCCTGTCAACAACAAGGCCATATCCAAAAGTTCCCAAAGTGAGTTAGTAATAAAATATATGCTTACCTTTGTTATGGATTGTTGTTGATGGCCCCTTCCATGCAGTTGCCTGGCAAGTTTCTACAACGGGTCCAGCATTTTTACCACTGCTGGAAGCACCACTGGAACTGACTTTTAGGCACTGCAGTGGTGGTCAATAATTCTTTGTGAATTTTAGGGACATCCTGGAAACAGTGTCCTCATAGCTGCAGTTCCATTCTTGGAAGCAAGAAATCACAAGGGTCCCAATGAAGCAAGTAAGGAGGGTGGGGGACTACAGACATGATTTTAGTGGCCAAAAGTTGCTGCACTGTCAAAGCAGTGTACGGGAGCATTGTCATGGTGAATGAACAAGTCCTGATTCTGTCATGGTTCCAAATGTTTTTGGCAGACTTACTCCATCAGACATTGCAAAATCTCCAATCAGTAATGCTTGTTGACTGTTCAGCCTGGAGGAACAAATTTTTGATGAACAGTGCCCTCACAGTCAGAAAAGATCCCGTTGATGTTTGACCTGCTTCACCTTGCTGTCGTCAGATGATGAGAGGACAGGCTGTGCCACTGAGAGGACAGTTCTTTGGTTTCTGTGTTATAACAGTAAGGCCAGGTTCCATCTTCTGCATTCCTGATGCAGTTTGAAGCAAAATTTTATGCAAGTGTACTGTATCTACGAATTATGTGGAATATATGGCTTCTACTTTCTGCTGCAACAGCAGATGCCCATGGGAAGCAGTGCAGAGGGTTATGGTTGCAAAAATCGCTAGACTGACTCAGAAGATGGCAACAGTATGGCATCTAATGGCAGAAAGGCGTGCTATTTGCCATTGTTGGTCTTAGGGCAAGTTTGGGAACTTTTGGATGCACCTTTGTATTTTATTTAATTGGACTTCCCAGATGGTAACTAATTTACATTCCCAGTAGCCTATTTTGGAATGTTAAAGGTGGGATATAAAGTTATCCCTTTGCATGCCATGAAGGCCTATGGGGGAGTGGAGTTTTAGCTTAATTCATGCCTGGTGTTGGCACCAGATGGAGGTGAATGGTCAACTTCGTGCTTTCGACACTGTATGCCTGGGAAAAACGCCCCTGTTATCCATTGACTAGGAGCCTGGCTGGACCCTACAGCTGTTCTGAATGCTTTGGAGAAGGAAAATTCCCTTACCCATGCTAGGAATCAGCTACAATTCCTCAGTTGTGTGGCCTGTTGCCTAGTCACTGTACTGATTGAGCTGTCCCAGAATGGTAATTGTAGTCTTCAGACACCTTCCTAAACAACAAGCCACTTCACATTTGTAGCAGGTGTCTGGATATTCTTTGCAGGCTCACTGAGAGTGTCTTTTTACATTTGTCTGTATTGCTGGATTTGTGTATGGAAGATGATCACACTTGATTTCCTCTGGAATGAATGTTGTACATACTTTTTAACATATCTGTTAACATGTGCATGTGTACACACACACACACATTTTTATGTTGATACTGGTAATAGTTGTTATTTATTTATTGGTATTTGCAAACATTAGGATAGCACAACTTCTGTCACAAGTGGCTTTGTCAGAAAATGCTGTCATATCTGAATGGGAAATGTTTAATTATTTACAGCTGCATCAAATTTCAAACTCTGTGTTTGACAGACATGAGACCTGCTTGACTGTTCTTGTGTCTGCCATCCAGAAATTGCTGCCATTTGGCTTTTTGAAATTTCTGTTGTGAGAGATGAAAGGAATTTGAAAAGTCAAAATTTATTGAGAGTTTAGACTTTTGTTAGTTGAATTAAATGAATTCAACAGGGTTATTTATTTTGCAATCTGACATATTTATCATGAATTTCTGCACTGACAGTTTGATTGTGACTGGAAAAGTATGCCAAGTTAGTAGTGTTTCCATTTTGTACCATAAATTGCTAGGTTGTCAGCGACTGCTGTTGAAACAAGACTGGGTAGAACTGATTTATGTCTGTATACTGAGGCTACATGATGGTGTAAATTAATAATTAAAGAAATCAGCAGTATATTTTTGTGCAAAGTCTCTTCTAGTACGCGTGTTTCTCCTGTGCAACAGTTGTCTGATATAACTCCAAACTTACCATGTTTATAATAATTAAATTACAAAAATTGTAGTTTTCTTTATGATCTTTGTACCAGGTTTTACATGCCTGGCGTCACTAGTTCATTATCACTGTCAAACTGAAAGACGTGTACAGCTCACGTTATATCTGTGTACTTATTTTGCAGTGTACAAAATCTACTGAAACAAGAGTTGCATTTCTTTGAAAGGCGTATTATAATTTAAAATCTTAGGTCCCTTCGTAAATGCACCCAATTCAGAAGTCAGCATTGCTGCCATGTTGGTATCATTGATGGTAGGAATTTCCGAAATATAAATGAGTTTGGCATCTAAGGGCTTGATATTCATACCAAGTTCTGTGACATTTGTTTGCTGGCCTCAAGAATGTTATCGGGGGGACAGGTGGATAAACACACCAACGTGATGACACCACTGGCAAAGTCAGCTCAAGTGGGTACTCTTCTGATTTGTGAGGTAGTTATTTGGAGTCTTGGCTGGGACACAGTAGCCTGACTGAGGTTTTGTATGGTTTATGTTAGTCTTTCCAGGACGGTGCCTTAAATTATATCATGACTGGTAGCTTTCACATCCTTTGCAGTCCATTATTCATGCCCTTTGGTTATTTAGTGCTGTGTATTCTGAGTTACTGACTTTATCATTAAATGATTCAGCTGATATAAGTGCATGTTTCATTACAACTTAAAGGTGGAAGTCTTTTATTTGGTAGAAAAGTATTAAGACATAAGGACAACAGCAAGTCCAATTTGTGTGTTTATTCTGAAGATAAGCACTGTGACATGTTACTTGATTGTTTGGATAGTGCATTTGGAGTGGTGTGTTAAGAAATGTGAATTAAAGAAATGTGTGTATTATATGTTTTCTTGCAAATTCATGAATTTGTGATAATGTTAACACAACAGTGTAAGATGTCTTTAACCTTTTTAAGGCCTAGTGGTAACTTTACGTACTACCCAGTTTAACATTCAAAAATTCTACGTGGTGCCTACATTGCGTTTATGTGTTTTGTACAGATCTCAGAGCAAACAACAACGTTTACCTTATAAAACATTAAGAGACTGGTTTTTATAACCGAAATAGAGAGTGTTTACAGTGCGATGCGCACTGAGTCCTTATATAAAACAGATACGCTTCATCTTTAAAGGGTTAAAAGAGAGTTTAATTTAAATTCACTCTGTTGGGAGAAATGGAACAACAGTAACAACACTCATAGAAAAGGTACTTGCAAATCGGAAATTCTGTTGCAGAACACACCTGTTCAGTGTCAATGTGTAGGTGCAGTCTCAACATTTTCTGTAGTTCCAGAAGATCATGGAAATGAATAAAATGGCATTGCATTACATCCTGTTATTCTACACTGGACTTTATACCTGTGAATGCATGTTATTTCACACATGTCTGTTGCTAATTGCTATCATTTCTCATTCACTTTTATAGGCAAGCAAAAAGAAAGTATACATGTTGTATGATTTGGAACCAGATCGTTCAGTGACTGGGGGAGCCTGGTACTGTGATCAAGACTTTGAGGCTGAATTTGTGGATGTGCTGAATCAGCAGTGCTACAGGTACTTGCAGCAGAAACTGGAAGCCACCAAGGACTGCAAAGGGGGTCCTATTGCTGCTCAGAACAGTTCATATGCATCATCTAAGGATGTATGGAAATACATAAGTGAACTTGGTATAAGTAAGGTAGCTACAAGTGTATTGGCTCATGTTTTTATTAGTACTGGGTTTGTCATTAGTAGGTGACAGACTTCGATGCAGTGCTGTGTTAATTTTGAAATTCCCCATCTGAATATTTGCTTAGTAATGTCATCTAAGTAAGTAACTTACAACGGTACCACTTTAGAAAGTTTTGCTTATAGTTGAGAGTTTTGAACAGTATAAGATCAAAATTTGTGTAACGGTGGAAATCATTTTTCGGTATTTAGACTCTTCTACAAGATAAACCATGCTTTCCTTGTTTTACCAAATTGTTTGCCAGTTGCACAGAAATTCCAAATTGCCCATGTGATTTCAGTTTTCTTCTATTTAAATGCGGTCAACCTCGGTTATAATGCATCCTTAGGGGCGTCCAAAAAGGATCCGTTATAACCGAAGTGTGTTATGTCCTTGGTTCAGTTAAATTACGTTTTAAATACCATTTAAATTAATACCACTTAAGTTACGCTTGTTTTCAGTTTTATTGCATATGGGCATGAACAAATACATTTTTACCCTTGATGTAAGTCATGGAAGCACCACGCACCAAGATTCTGGAATACTCCCCTCCTTTACGCACCTACTGTATCGTACAACGTAACTCAAAATTTTTAAATACATACTTGTACCTGGTTGGTCTGCCAGTACTGATACATATCACTTCTTGACTGAACAATCAGTTCTGTTTACTTGCAGTAAATAAAAGTTGCAGATTTTTTACCTGAAAGGTGACAAATAAATGCTCCCAAGTCAAGCTGTAATTGATTATGACAGCGCACTATACCCCCAAATGCCGTAAAGATGCACACGTATGGCAATCACTTTACCACTGGTGCATTAACAACAGAAACCATCAGGTAGAGACTGCCCTGGCTTATCCATTATAACCACTAATGGTTTGACCTTGTCCTAAGGAAAGCCAAAAAGTGCAAAATTTACAAGTCACCTCAGTGTCTCTGGGCAAAATATGCTATTAAATTACATATGCAGTCTTCGTGTTGCTCTGACGAGTGAGCCGTCTGTGCTTGAACACGTAACTGTTGTGAACTGTCCATTATTTTGCCAAAAACACTATAGCCAAGGAAAATCAACTGTTAGGGAATGTCAGAGAAATCGAATGTAACCGAAGATCCGATGTATGAGTGACTGGTTTAACTGAGTTTAGTTACCATGATAAAGCATACGGAAACAGCCGGGAAATGAAAAAAGATCGGTTATAACCAAGGTTGACTGTACCCACATAAGCAAAGTGTCTCAACTGCGTATACTGTGTGAAGTATTTTGTTATGACTGTGACATTGGTGTTTTCAGTTGCTCTGTTTTGAAGCACTTGATATTTGTATATGGTTGACAATGTAACCTTTAAGATTACTCTTTGCCTCTTCGTTATCATTATGTACTAATGTGCTACCAAGCAGGCTGATTTGTCAGTAATGGTCTAGACTTGTATTTTGAAGTGCCTGGTTTGATTTTTCATCTTAAACACTGGCTGTCATGACTGGTTTTTTATGATTGTCCCCCTAGGCAAATGCTGGGATAGTACTTCAGTTAGTTCATAGCCATTTCCTTCCAAATCCTTTCCACTTCATTATTTATCGACCGTTGTCCTATCATTGCTATGTAGTGTGAAATACTGACAGCACAAGGAGGAGAACTGATCACATTTCTGGCGCACATTGCCTTCATTCCATTCAGCTGTAAAAATCAGCAAGTTGTGTGGCAGAGCTCCTGAAAGTACAATAGAAAGTTTTATCCATATAAGAATGGTCAGATATTAAACTTTCCAAACAATGATATGTAGTTATGGAAAGTGAAATAGGGAGTTAGATTTTCATCTGTGAGAGCATACCAACCGTTACAGATTGTATCTTAAAAATTAGTCACCTAAATGGTGCTGGAAGCACAGTGGCATTAGTAATGTACAGAGTATGTCAGACTGCATTGCACTACACTGCACTGTTAAATTTTACACTAACTTTGGATACTACTTGATGCCTCTGCCTGTAATGCAGCTTTATATTCAACTTTTGGATACTGTTTGATGTCTGCTAATAATAGAGTTTTGGGAATGCTTGGACAAGTGAAGGCAAAGCCACATTTATTCTTCAGTACTAGAAGCATGGGGAAGAAGAAACATTTCTACTGTTGCAACAAACTCCCCAATTATGAATATCATAAAATTCAGCTGAAAGTTATTATGGAGAAAAGATGTGAGCCACAGCAGGCAGTTGTTGTTTTTCAACTGCAGAAAGGAACATTCCGTTGTTATGTCTTTCTGTATCTGTAATGTTGAGTGTAATCACTTGTGCTGTTGTTTCTGCGTTAGAGTTAACAAGCAAGTTACCCGAGTGATATTGTTAGACTGGCATTCCAGTATATTAAGCTGAATGTGGGCATATAGACTCTTGCATCATGTTTTGTACAGTTCACTCAGCAGCTACTAAAATGCTGGCTTTCCATCAGATAAATCTCGTGGAGGTTACTGAAAATTGTCTAGTTTGTAAGAACGTTTCCTTAATCTGGACAGCTAGGAAAAGAGTATACTTGTATATTGCATTTCAGAATAGAAGCCTTTCATAGAGCTGCTTATGCTGTGTCTTTTAGAACTGTTACAACATAATTTCTGCATGGTGGGTAAGGTTTTATTGGTACACATTTTTGTAGGGTATCAAAACATGGGTAAAGCAAGATATGACACAGCTGCTTCTGGAAGACAAATTAACTATGTGTTCTGTTGAAAATACTGCATATATTTACAAAATGAAAGATCAAATTTTAGAAGGACTTGCAGATTTACCAGATTTTGTTAAATAAGATACAGGCAGCTCTCAGTTTATATGATTTCTTTTTGCGCAATTTTGCTTTAACCTTTTAAAGCCTAGCGGTAACTTTACGTACCAACAGGTTTAACATTAAAAAATTCTACGTGGTGCCCACATTGCGTTTATGTGTTTTGTACGGATCTCAGAACAAACAGCAACTTTTGCCTTATAAAACATTAAGAGACTGATTTTTATAACCGAAGTGGAGAGTGTTTACAGCGCGGTACGCACTGAGTCCTTATATAAAACAGATAAGCTTCGTCTTTAAAGGGTTAATGTGACTTGAAAATTGACGCCACGTTTTGAATGTGTGTGATAATTTTCAGTTTAACAGTTTAATGGAAAAAAATTGGCAAAAGACAGTCAGTATTGAAGAAAAGTTAGACATCATAAGCTGACTTGAAAAAGGTAAATGAATTGTTGACATATGCCATAATGTTAGAGTCACTTATGGCAGCTACATACAATTCGTGGTAATGCTGTAGAATTAAACAAAGTGCTAAGTGTTTAGATAACATTAAATGCCAACAATCTGAAACGGAGTATTTGTTGGCTTAGTGAATCTACCACAGTCTTATTGGAATGCACCATACCAAAAACTATGGGTTTGAGTCTTACATTTTTATTGCATTAAAAATAAATAAGTATATTGTATTGAAATATATGTATACTGTATAGAAATATATACGTACTGTATATACAGTACATATATAATCTACAGGTCCATATGTCCACTAGTGGTATAGAATGCTATATAGGATGATGTCAAACCCCTAACCCCAGGAAATACACTGTTTTAAATGGGAATTCTGTGTTCAGTTTGCATGAAGTTTTTCAGGAATGTAATCCTGGCTTAAAATGAGACCTGCCTATGTTTAGTAAGACAAATAAGGAGAAACCTGCTAAGGTTGATTGATGCCTACGGGCTTTGGCTTGTGTAACATTTGTTACTGCATTAAGGCTCCATACATTTGACTTGAATGTTCAAATTAACATAATCCTGCTTTGTTATTAAAAGGTCCAGTTGTCAGTAGAAGATATGGAGACAATTCTAGATACTCTTCTATATGATGGAAAAGTTGAGCGATGTATAAGGGGAGACAATGACCGTTGGTATCGAGCTGTGGAGTCTTTATTGCCAGCACCAAGCATAGTCCGGATCCCTTGTGGAATTTGCCCAGTAAGTATATTAAGACTTCTCATTAACAGAGGGTGAACATGATTAGTAGACGATATAATTGTAAATAAGGAGCATCCATGGTCTGAGATACAACAGTTATGGGGCAAAGGGAAATTTATTCCACATATCACGTAGTAGTATGTCAAATATTAACTTCAGCATTTTGGAAAGCAAGTAACTGCATGAGATAAATGGCAGCAACGTAGCTGCTTCAAAAGGTGAATGTTAGAAATCTGTTATAACAGAGACTTGCTCAAAAATTACAGAACTGGGCTGTTAATGAGCGCATTGATGAGGGGTAGGAATATAGAATAGTTATTAAAGCAAATGGCCCATGCATTGCTAAGTGAATATAAGGAACTTACAAACAGAAGAGGGCAAAGAGTCTAGATTTGAAGGGCATTTCAGGGAAAGAAGATGCATACACTCTATTTACTGCTCCATAAGATGCCACATGTGATAAGATGCACCCTATAAGTAACAAGGTATTTTTGTGGATGTAATAGCCTACTTAAGTAACAATTCACCATCTAGTGTTAAGGCATATGGGGATTTTTTTGGGACATTTTTCAGGAAACAACAAAAGACCTCTTGCAGGAAGTAATATGACAGTTTACATGTTCAAATAAAAATGGAAGAAGCAAAATTTTTATAAAAGCAAAGAAAGAAACACTGCTAGATCCACAGTAATGCATGAGAAATTATTTTAAATAGTGTAGGCATAGTCACAATTATTTGCATATAAGGTAATTAAGTATAACTTACTGGAGACATACATGGCTCAAGTGAATGTAATACAGTGAAACCCTGTTAAGAAAATTTTGAAAATTCCAAGAAAATCCTACTTCTTAAGTGGAAAATTTCTTAAATAGGTAATTTTAATGAAATGGGAGAATTTTAGTGCTTTTTTTATCCTGAATTCTTAGGCAGGAAATTTTCTTAACCGGGTTTTTCTTAAGCCAGTTTCACTGTAAGTGAAAAAAAAAACAGTGAGTTGTCCATGTTGAGTATAGGGATTTAAAAAATGTGGTATTGGGTTTTCACCGGTCGCTTAATATGATTACCAAGTTTCATGAAAATCCAGCAAAGGGTTAAGAAGTTTAAAATGGACACACACCTGTGCATACGCATGCATTTATATGAAAAGCCTACCTGTTGTCCTTTTTCATTAGGAAATTAGGCTGAAAGTAGAAAGTGGGTAATATAAACCTAAAATTGCTTTGATAATGTGGACTGTTCTTACAGTTCAGGTTGCTGTCTTAATGAACTTGTGCTGGTTGCAGTGTAAAATGCCAAAGAAATCAGTGGCTAAAATATTATCATTTAAGAACAGGAAAAGAGATGGCTATGAAAATTATAGAGGTGTCATTGGATTCAGGCCACAAATGATTACTACAACTTTAAAGAAAATACAGATATTTGAGATGTGTTATGAGATGTTATTAGATGAGCCAATCCCAGGGGCCGCACGTTCTAAGGCGTAGGTCTGCAGCCGAGCACTTGCTGGGATCGTGGGTTCGAATCCCATGGGGGGCAGGGATGTTAAGTCTCTTGTGAGTGTTTGTGTTGTAAGGTAGAGGTCTCTGTGATGGGCCAATCCCTCATCCAGAGGAGTCCTACCGACTGTGGTGTGTGTGAGTGTGATCAAGTGAAAATAAACAACCTCGACACTTAATGTGAGTAGGTAGAAGAGGTAAGGACTATGTTATTAGATGACCAGCATGATTTTAGGACGTTAAGCCCGTTAATTGAGAAACAGAGAGAATGCAGTTTGGAAATACATATAATATGTATAGATCTTGTCAAGGCATTTGAGAGGGTAAATTGTCAGAAGTTTCACAACCTGTTACAAAGAATAAGCTGTTTGCAGGACTGAATGCTTGCCATAAAATTATTATATTATGCCACTGTAGTTGTACTAGATTCAGGACGGGAAGTTCCTGAACTTCTCTTTGAGTATTATCATTTCTTTGCTTCGGTCTTCCGTAGTTTAGTACTCGAAGGTGACTGAGAGAACTTTATGACAGCCGGCATCTAAAGTTGTCGTGCTGCCATGATTGGCTCCTTCTAAGGGTTTTGCAGGCGTGCCTTTCTTGCTAGCCTTTTAACTGTTACTTCAGTCCTGTCACGTGCATCTCTGCCATGTGTAGTTGCAAACAAGTGGCACTTGGTTCCCATAACAAAATCATCATTATGATGTCAGAGATGGTGACATGTTTCGTGCTGTTTTTACTCTGAGGCAGTACCATCAGAAAAACAAGTCAAATGTGGTCCAGTCTTTGATTTTACAAAAAAGAAAGCTGCACAACTTTTACAAGCAGTTGTAAGCAGTATGCGGCACTCTGATTTTACATTTGTACTTGAGTCCTTTCTGAGCCACTGATTCCTGGCAGTCTGAAGCATGTTATTTGAGGCTTCGGACTCTGGATTTTCCTGATGGACCAAATGCTTCTCTCCATCTCAGTCTGTATTCCTCCTGTCTCACTCTTACATTTGTTCCTCCTGCCATCCCAGGCTCATTTGCTCACTGTATCTATTTTGCTTATTCTCATGCTATATTTCCTTCTCGCTCTGTCTTTGTATCTGTCTCTTTCATCCTTCGCATCTTGCATATGTTTTATTCTGTTATCCTTCTTATGCTTACGTTAGTTGTTGAAGCAAAAGAGTACAGTGCAATACCATACTGTATGCATTAATGCAGTCATGTCTGTTGCATATTGGAATTGATTTCATAAAGATTTTACAGTTGGTGTGAATGTTACAGTGCGACAACCATTGTTGCTTTTCATTTCAGGTTCTAGGAAACTGCAGTGATATTGGATCTATCAATCCTAAGAAATGTGTATACATGAAGGAATGGTTGGAGTAATTGAAGAGGACAGAAATCTGTAGAGGACAAAATAAAGATCTTTACTTATGGTGATTGCCCACATTCACAGTACTTCTGCTGTTGCACAAGAATGAAACTAGTAATCCCACTGAGGATTGGAGTGGCATGGAACTGAACTTACAGAAATACCATATTATCAGATGACAGGTACAGTTGTCATTGTACACATCAGGAAGGCAAATGAGAGAGTAGAAGTATAGCTCCGCTCATTCTTAACCTTGGCACTAGACTGACTTGACTAGTAACCTTCATGTTACAGCTGCTTTACTCACAAACGAGCTCCCACATTCATAGAATGGGACGCCGGGTGGGCCCTGAATCAGTCTCGATGCTTTAGAGTGGAGGCAAACTCTTGTCCATGATGGGAATTGAGCTGTGATTCTTTTTTTGTCCAGCCTGTAGCCCAGTCATTATACCAGCTACACCATCTGAATTCCCATGGCAGAATTATGAATACTCAGTGCACAGTGTAGTCACTGTCATTCTTGGTTTGATTGCCATGGCATATAGAGGATATGTTGCCATTCATGTTCATGTGACACTGTCACATGAAGTGGGGATGATGTCTTTTGATGATATTCCATTTCATGCATAAATGCCTGTAATACGGGCAAGTCTTGTTTTATGCAGTTTTGTTCTGAATGATTTTTCTTTAACATGACTTGAAAATTTACACCACTCTTTGAATATGTGCATTAATTTTCGGTTTAATGTGATTTGGCATAGACGATCTGTGGCTGCCCTTATTTTCTGTAGGAGGCTAGCAGAAAGTGACATCACTGTCACACCATCAGTCACGGGTGTGGATTGATTATGTTGGTGATATAATCACGTGGCTCATTTAGTTTTGTCTTCAGCATTTTCTTTTCATACCAACATGAGTGAGAAATGTAAGTCTGCATCACCAAATGAAAAATCAGTGAAAGACAATCAGTATTGAAGAGGAGGTAGACATAATAAGCCAACCTGAAAAAGGTGAATGAATTTTTGACATATGCCATAATGTTAGTCTCACTCATGATAGTGTACATACAATTCGTGATAATGCTGATAGAATTAAAGAAAGTGCTAAGTCAGGAACTAAAGTGTTTGTGTAGCAAGACTACCCCAGTCCTATCCGAATGAACCATACCAATAACTATTGATGTGAGTGAGTCTTACATTTTTATTGCATTAGAGATAAATAAAGATATTGTATAGAAATGTATGTATACTGTATATAAATGTATATATACTGTATATACATACTCTACAGGTTTGTGTGTCCACTAGTGGTATAGTCATACGCTATATAGGATTGAGGTTGTCAGTCCCCTAACCCCCAAGAAATGCATTGTTTGAAATGGGAATTTTGTGTTCAGTTTGCACGATGTATTTCAGGAGCATAATCCTGGCATAAAGTGAGGACTGTCTGTGCACATCTAAATCCAATTTCTTGAGCCATATACTCTGTGCATCTGTTAGTTGTACAAAGCGAATATGTCCGAATATATCGACCTGAAATTCAACGCAGCATACATGTATATGGCCTACGTGTATAGTAGTAATACAAGTCTACTAACAGTACACTTGGAAAGCTGAGCTTACCGAATGAATAACAATGTAGTGACAATTTTAATGTGGGCCATCCTGTTGCGCATTGACAATAAGAGTAATAGGAACTTCAAAGACGCATACAGCACAACGTCAATTTTAAAAGTATATTCAAATATTAAAAGGTACACACCACATGTTTCGGCATAATACGTGCCAAAACATGTAGTGCATGTACTGTAGTACTGTAGCTGTTTAATGTGATTGGCATATGCAGCACCCCCATACACACCATCAACTACCTGTGAACTGATGAATGACAGAGGAAGTGGGTAACAATGGACGAGAGAGGTGCATGGACCTGTAAATGAAAGGAAACACTGACCGGCAAATGACACAGGTTAAATGACTGGTAAACAACATAGGTTAGTGAATGAAGACCAACCAAACCCGTGGACAAGACCCGTCCAGATGGCAGAAAATGACGGATCAGCAGTGCCATTACATAACGCAGCATTAACGCTTACATTTATTGTGTACATTTTGCTTGTATTACAACCTCTAGTTCTAAATACTAACCTGTATGTTTGAAAAGGGGTATTTATTTGGCAGGATTAGTGAAGGACATTGTAAACAGTACATGGAAACAATGCAAGTGACCCGGCTTTTTTACATTATGGCGAAATTAATGCGATTTCTTCTGATGATGGCAGCCGTTTGGATTTTTATACCGTAGAATATAGTAAGTTTGTTCCGGCGTTTAAGAACAAACCACATATACTACGTGGGGTAAACCCCCATAAAACACGACCATCAACTCAACGACGCCCTACGTAAAACACTGAAAACTCAGACAACGATCTTTGTTTTATTTTCTAGCCGTTACCAACAAACATTAAGATAAACTCGTGTAACTACGGAATGCATATGCCTGTACGGGACAGAATTCGCAACGTGCTTCTAATAAATGCATATAAAATTGAACGACGTGGAATTTTTACGTAATTAATATGCCCATTGCCACTCAGCATTATTAACCTTACGAGCCTAATATCTTCTCAGGATTGGCCTCGCTCGTGAACGACATGCGTGTCTGAACGACGCAAGCGCGTCCGGATCCAATTCACCGACAAGTTCGACGAGCCTAGACCCGGATGTTATCTGTCCTCTCGCTGATTCGCTCCTTCGGACCCGTGCCCTGAGGAACGACACCTGTACTTGCGAGTAGCGTGGATGTAGCCCCGAGTAATCTCTAGCTACGTAGATTAGTATCCATACTGCTTGTCTGTGTCTGCTGGTGAATACCGCTAATCCATGGCATAGAGCATTAATCGGTGTTGTAAATGGTCCGTGCGTGCCGTGAGGATGGAGGGGTTAAGTCGTTGGGGGTTAGCCAATGACATTTAGGTTAGACCGTGTAATTATGTGCACGGTGCTGTAATGGATTTGAAGCAAAACGTCATAAACAAGCTAAATCTTGAATTCGGAAAGGATGTAAAATGTATTGGCAGAAGCCATGATTTATATAAAAAGCTTCAAGAGGAGAAAAGTTCCATAGAGAAATCGGTAAGTTGTGGTGTAACGTACAGAGTCGAGAAAAAGGGCTGTAAATGCTGCTATTCCTGGGCATTTGCCTTCGTTAAGTAATAAAAATTGTGACAGCACGCGTGGATGAATCGCATTGCTGTGGTTGAGTTGAGGGAGCAAAGGAGTATTGTTTCGCTTTGAAACGCCATAGTTATATGATGTGTACTAAATTTGAAGATTGGATTTTCAGGACGATAACAAATACGCAACCAATGTTACCTGTTTCATGAAAATGCGTAAGCTAATTAGCGTCTCAGTCTCATCCCTCTGCCAATACGTGCGTGTCACTGGATGAAAGGATTTTGGCTTTTATGTAGTCTTAAACGTCCACATTAGACAGCAGCACGTTCCATTAATAGCTGAATACAGTTACACATATTTATTTATTTATTTATTTATTTATTTATTCATAAGTTCATTTCCCTCTTTTGTGAAAATTGTGCCGTTACTTGGATGTGAAGGCTAAATACAGTAAAAGCGGAAGTAAATCTTGAATTTTGCATTTGAAATCCACCATTTTTTTCATGGCCATTCTTGCTCGTCCTTTAAGTGCTGTGGTTTCTGCTTAGTTTGTCTGTACAAGCAGTAAAGAGTGAATAATATGTGTTGAAAGTGTGAGAGAATTTCAGATTTCACCAGCTTCTCTTCCATTATGATTTTGACACTAAAGAGATCATGAAATGCAAGGGTGTATGAATTATATTTAAATGACTGAAGTTGTTTTGTTGTATCGTATTTTCATATAACTGTCATATTACTTCTGTACAGTATAATTCCCTGCAGGTTCTTCTTCCCTTAAGCAAACCTTATTTCTTATTATGAAGCATATAGAACAAGATGCAGTGATTTCACTTGTGATACCATGGCCAGTGTATGGAGAGGAAGGATCTCTCAAATTTGAAACAACTCAGAAATGTACCCACATTAAAACTAATGTTTGCATGTGTTTCTTATTGAGTGTAATTTGGATTTACAGCAAGGACAACATAATCTCAAACATTCATATGTGTATAATTTGTCAATATTTGTTTGATTCTGTCTGTAAAAATATTGGAAGTAAAGAATTATGTACAGACACTGATATTAAAATTATTTTGTTATGTGGTATATAGATTAATCAATAAATAGCTAGCTGTCCTTTATCTTTCTGCAGATGTATCTATTCTACTGCCCATCAGATCAAGAGAGGTTAACTAACCCCCTGTTCTGAACCCTTTTCTTTTATTACACTGTGTTTAATCCTGTAAACCAGGCATGCTCACCTGATTAAACACGAAGTTCCACAGGGATCAATACTTGGGCTCCTGCTTTTTCTTTTCTATATGAATGACCTGCCCAAACTTATAAATAACAAATCTAAACCAATTCTTTTTGCGGATGACATTATTATTATTATCCTCATCATTATTATCGTCATCAATCCCAACCCCATAAATTTTAAAAAAGGAATTGACAGTGTATTTGAATAATTGAATGTATGGTTTCATAATGATTTATTAACATTAAATTTTTATGAAGTCCATTACTTACAGTTTACAACTGAAACAGCTCAGTAATTGGTATAAATACTAATTGTAATAATTAACGTATTGTTAATATTTTAAGTACTTAGTTTCTTGGTATTACCATTGATGCTGCATCATCATGGAAAGACCATATAGGTAAACCCATGGTTAAACTAAGCAAAACCTGCTATGCAATCAGAGCTGCTAAACCATCTGTAACACAAGAAGCACTGAGGATGATTTATTTCTCCTGTTCACATACTATTATGTCTTATGGTGTAATTTTTTGGGGAATTCATCTAACAGCATAAATATTTCCAGACTTCAGAAAAAGGTTTATGACTAATTCCAAAAATAAATAAATAAACTGCCATGTAGGGCCCTAGTCATTTTGCCTGTGCACTTAACATGCCAACAGAATGTGTGTGGACTGGAATAGCAGAGATAGCAATATTAAGGTGAGTACGACATTGTCAGTTGTGTGTGTCTCATACTTCTCTGTCTTCAACAGTCTGTGCCCAACTGCATGCACACAGACGTTAGTGGGCACCTGTGAGTTGAGCATTCTCGCATATAGTCTACTAAAATCTGTTCTTATTATTTCAGCTTTCACTTGCTAGTAGTGAAGTACCTTCTAAAGTAAGTGCAGCTATAAAAGGCGTTGAAGATACTAGTGTTCAAATAAACAAACTTACTGACAAGTTTGATTCCCTTAGCTTAGCTGTTGGAAATCAGCTTATGAAGGGAGAAGAAACAGCTGCTAAATTACGAGAATATGCCGATAAGATAGATAATTTAGAACGGACTTTAGCATATTTGCAGTGCGTCAAAGCCATTGAAGATACGAGGTAAGCATGAACGCTTTTGGCCATTCATCCTTATTTGAGGGATTGATAAAATGATTAAGTTCATGTTTGTCCTCTGCACTTAGTATTGTTAGTTATAAACACAATGCGTTGAGACTGGCATGACAGATTTTCTTTGGACATAGGAGCAAGTCTTCTTTTGTGTGCAATTTTTAGTTGTAGTGACTAACAAACTTTAACTTTTCACTGTTGTTGGTGCTGGTATTGTGTGTGTATGTCTAATAAATCTCAAGATATTCTTACGCATTGAGGACATTCTGAAATTCATTTTGTCCGAAAACACTCTGAAAGGTATATAAAACAAAATGCAAGTAAATCTGATGGGACACAAAATGCTCTTGAGTGTTCAAACGTTTTTTCATCCATTTTATCATACATGTGACCAAGAGAGTCGCTTCTGAAGTCAACACTGCACTATTCACTTTTCTCAGTTTCTGTGATGCTGGAATGATTTGGGATGCTTCTAAAATGTTTCCAACTTGAAAGGTCCTGCAAATGCTTTTACTGTCTTTGAATTGTGATCTGAAGTACTCAGAAAGGGGACTATATGTTGCTACTTGCTATGCCTGTGTTCTTATTGAATGTAATCCAGTTTAGTTCCTTGTACCAGTTTTTCAGAAATTTTCTTCTTGTTGCAGTTAGAGGAGTGCATGTTGTAGATGAAACTTCTGCATGCCATCTCACAAGCCTGTGTAACTTGAGTTTTACTTGAGGATGCTTCATGCACAGTGACACTATCAAATTTATGGCCCAGTGAAGACTGTTTATTTTGTCTTCATTGCAGTGCTGTAAAAAATGTGTGAGGCATATTTATCTTGCATGTTCTTGTCTCCCCATTTTTCACTCATTTCCTTCTTCTTGTGTATAATAAACAGAGAAAAAAACAGAACCAGATATGTAAGTAAAACAGTGCTAAACTGAAACTGAACAATTTCTTGTGTCATATAGAAACCAAAGCAACATTCTTTCCAATTTCAAAATGGTCTTGCCTAGACTTCTCATGCTGTTCTGCAGAGTCAGAGGAGGCACAAGCAACACACATTGAGTGTTTGTTTTGAATAAGATCTCTCTTTCAGTGTTCATTATTACACAACCTTAACACGAAATTTCCTTGCTGACTGAGTGACATTCTTTTATCCTCCCCATAAGGTGGATTTGAGTGGAGTAGGCAATGGAAGGGCCCAAGCATTTTACTAGTGGTATGCATTGAATCTGATATTTTGGTCAGCTCTGTAGTATAGCTGTACTGCAAACTTTAACAGTGTGAATGACATAAGCATGATTCACACTAATGTTATGCTCACAGTTAGTGAAAATATTTTTTGCCCGCATTTAAATGTATTAAGTGCACCTGTTGGCACCAACACTTGTACTCAAATGTGGCGGGCCACTCATGTGAGCACGGTATCCTTTGAAAGAATGTTTGATCCAAAAGTAATGCAGTAAGATCCAGGATTTATCCTGTAGGTCTGTGAACATTTTTCAAGCAAACTGAAGTGCGCTCAGTGCCACAGGAGTGTTCAGTGTGAATACCATGCCCAGATTGATGCCTCTAAACTTTGAGCTGAGCTGACCATGAGCGTACCCATAAGCTTACAGCAGTGTGTCACATAATTCACATCCCTCTCCTAACAGAAGGGCAGGCTGATTGATGGATACCTGCTGTGGCTATTGCACAGGAGATGAAAAATTAAAAAAAAAGAAGTCTTGTGCTTTGCTGATAGGAATAAAATTATATAAGAAAAACCCACAGCCTCCTGTTTTGGATGATACAACCAAGTCTTCCAGCATTGTATACTGATGTGCAAAACTCTGTGCTGCTCCCTGTTCTATTTTCTGCACCAGTCATCGCAAAGATGCTTGAAGTTCCTTCCAAATATTTTCATATTACATTGAATTGATTTTGGTAGTTATATGATTTGTTGGTGGCAACGAGCAAGCTTTGTAATGACAAAGTCCTTATTGGACCAGGATTTTCAAATTAAAAAAAGCAGAGAGTCTACATTACGTTTTTACAAAAGTCTAGGTAAGTAAAATAGTAAAGTTCACCCTAAAACAGGCCATGAAGGCTCAGAGGGGTGATAGAGGTATAGCTCTACTCCTTCTTTAACCTCAGCTCTTAATCGGGTGGGTGGTCAATGCCAAGCCCAGGCCACTTTATCCCAGGAAAAGAGACCTGATACCCATTGTATGGGAGGCTGAGTGGGCCCCAGGGCCACTCTGGACAGGTGCTGAAAATCTCGGCCTCACTAGGGTTTGATTCCTGGACTCTCTAGCCCTTAGCAAGTTGCTATACCAATTATGCTGTCCTGGCCCACAAATGTGTAGGTGCCATGAAGTATTATCTGCGTGCCATATTGACCTGGTGCCTGGGATTTGTTGAACCCTGAGGTACATACAGATTTAAGAAGAACAGGGTGTTGAGGTGACATTCCTTTGCTCTTCTTCAGAGTTTCATGAAAATCATTCTCTTCAAAAGTTACAGTGGAAGACACAGATATACACAGTGTATGGCAGCCTGACTGCTTTCTCTTTCAGAAATCAGTCTGAAAAATTTGAGCTAGTACCCATTCTGCCAAATGTAAAATATGTTTGGGTGCCTTTTGTGAAAAATGTTGACATACAGTCTGAATTTCTGTAGTGCACATTTTCAGAAGACAGAGAAAAGGCCTTCTTTATGACCAAGTTGTACTAGAAGGGGAGGACTTGGTCAATTACAAGTGAAAAATTGATTCTAAGTCAGTGTTTGTTTATCACAGTATTCAAGTGTGGTGATAAGAACTTTGTATGGGTGTGAAACTTGGTCTCTCATACTGAGGGAGGAACAAAGACTGAGGGCGTTCGAGAATAGGGTGCTGAGGAGGATATTTGGGCCTAAGAGGGACAAGGCGACAGGGGAGTGGAGAAGACTACATAACGAGGAACTTAATGACCTGTACTCATCACCAAATATTCGGGTAATCAAATCGAGAAGAATGAGATGGGCGGGGCATGTAGCACTTATGGGTGAAAAGAGACGTGCATACCGGATTTTGGTGGGGAGACCCGAGGGAAGGTGACCACTTGGGAGACCCAGGCGCAGATGGGAGGATAATATTAAAACAGAGCTTCAAGAAGTGTGGTGTGGGGCATGAACTGGATCAAGCTGGCTCAGGATAGGGACAGGTGGCAGGCTCTTGTGAATGCAGTAATGAACCTTCAGGTTCCATAAAATGCGGATAATTTCTTGACTAGCTGAGAAACTGTTAGCTTATCAAGAAGGCCTTTGCTCCATGGCGTTAGTTAGTTCAAGTTTGGTGATCCTTTAAAATTGTCTGACTGGAATGAAATCCTTTGTACTGTCATTGCACATATAAGCATGTCAGTCTCTGCAGCAGTAAGCATTATAGTACTGCACAAAGAGCCTAAGGCTGCGGTGCATCCGGAGCATTTGCCGGCAGGCCCTTTGGAAGAAGGAGGAGGAGGAGGAGGAGAATTATAGTAAGATTGTAGACCCTGAAACTGTATGAAATTGAAAGTCTGATAACAGAACACTATCAACCCAAAACTCAACATTTAACCGAATTGTAAGTCAGTTCAATCCAGTTCAACTTGTTGCAACAGGCAAGGCACATTTTCTTACTGTGTATGATTTCATGTTAACTTTTTACGTGACAGCATTCACAGAAACGTCTGTACTAAAATTGTGCTTTTCAGCTAGTCATAAGGTTTAATGAACTGTTATAATTAAGTTCCTTCGTGTGTAATTTCCATTACACCTGCTTCACCTGCCCTGCATATTTTCCCTCAGTATACGGAGACCACGTTTGGTAAGCTGATACTTGTTCTTTCAGCTGAATAATAAATGACCTTTCTCGAGTCTGTTCTTCTGATATTTATGTGGCCCCCACTTTTATTTATAGTCTTGTCTTGCTGTATTTAAATTCTCACACATCTCCTTGCAGTTCTAATGTATTGTTATATTATGATTTTGTTAAATTCAACTGTATAATGTTGAACTATACAAAGTGCAACAATAAAACATTATTAGATCTTTGTGAGCCATTTACATTGCACCTGTAGTGAGGTAAAAAAGTCTATCATAATCTTGGTTAAATTTTATGTTGAACTTGTGAGACACTAGTTAAATAAGACTCTATAAAATTATGGATGTTTGTGTTTAATAATTTTTTGCAGTTACCATTTTGGTTATAACTTGAACAGCACGTACTGTTTAGTGAGTAATTCTTATTCACATTTGCCACCTTTGTTGCATCAGACCGAGCAAGTTGCTTGAGCGTAATGCTTCGACTTGCATTCAGGAGGTAACCAGTTTGACTCTTGTTCAGGATATCAAGTATCTTGACTGAAGTATTGTGTGGTTTTCCTCAGTTCCTACAGGGAAATGCCAGAATAGTGTCTTAAATTAGGACATGTTTTCATAATTTCATATCCTTTTCAGTTCATCATGCTGTGTATATCGTATCCAGTCATTCAGTGCCATATAGTCTGTATTATTGGTAGCCATTAAATAAGCTTTAAATAAATTAGTTTACGTCAGTCTAATTGTTGTTGTTGTTATAAGACTTAACATCAAGGAAATGTGAGAATCCCTGTTTTCAGTGTTGCACAGTTTGTTGTCTTTGTTGCTCAGTAAAGATCTGGAGTCAGCCTTAGCTGAACAGGATGACCTGAAATGCGTGGAACTGTATATGTCCTTGTGCAATCTGAACAAGCAACTTCAGCACTCAAAATGCCACCATCTGGTGTCCTTCATCAATGAGACTGTACATTTCTGGCACAATGTACTCAAACAGAAATTCTCCACGTGAGTATTTGCTCATAAAGTTATCTTTAACTTTGGGTTTTCAGTGTGTATGTGTGGCAGCTGTGCTACACACACATGAATAAAAGAGAACCCGCTGACAGACACATTTATTGCTCTTATATTAACAAGACAACAAGTACTATAAAATGTTTTTATTGTATAAATGACAGTTGGTGTCAATTAATGAGTACAAAGGATATCCAGAAGTTCCCAAACTCACTGCTAGGATTGAGAATGACAAGTAGTAAAGCTTCCTGCCAGTAGGTGCCATAATATTTCCATCTTCTAAGCCATTCTAGTAGGTTCTGCAGTCATAACCATCAGTGTTGCTTCTCATGGGTGTTGATTGTGCAGTGTGCAGTTTTCTAATGGCTGACGTGAAGGAACAACACATCTGCATTAAATTTTGCTTCAGTACTGGGAAAATGGAATATGCATGAAATGCTCAAAGCAGCTTTGAGTGAGAATGCCATGGGGAGATGACATGATTTTGCGTGGTTTTCTTAGTTCAAATTTGGGGAAAATTTGGTTGAAGATTGTGAGTCTTCAGATTTGTCCCTCCACAGGTTGTACAGACAAAATTTGCAGAAATTGTGTAAAATTGTTGATGAAGATCAGTGAAGTACCATTTTGGATGTTAGTGGCTGATTAGGCCTCTTGTATGGAAAATGACAGTGAATGCTAAAGGACATGAATGTATGGCATATCTCTGCAAAGTCCGTGTCTCAGTTGCTCAACTGATGAGCAGAATGAGTGGCAATTTTTGGCCACCAAAAACAGCTGTAGTCTGCCGCATTCCTGATTTTCCTGATTTCTTCTTTTTCCCAAAAATGAAGTCACAGATATAAAGGCATCATTTCCAGGATATCTCATGCAGGAACAGTCATTGGCCACCCTACATGTTGTTCCAAAAAGTGAGTTTGTGCAGTGCTTCTAGCAGTGACAGAAATGCTGGAGCCACTGCATAAACTTGGAAGGGGACAACAATGACCAACGACAGAGGTGAGCATATATTTCCTAATCAACGAAGTCTGGAAACTTTTGGATAAATTTTCAGGTTTTTACAGCAGGTGTTGCCTCCATGATAGTCTTATGGGTTCTTATGTCACACAGGGTGATAAGAGCCCATTGTCCTCACTTCACATTCTCAGTTGCCGGTGGCTCAGTACAAGATATATCCCCTCTTCGCCTTTCTGTAGCTCTTACTGACCAAAACCGTGCAACTTTTCTGTGTAATCAACAAATTTCTTGCTTAAATCGCTTCAGCATCTACTTCACCAAATTCAGTCACTGTGAATGTGAAGGCAGCAAGATTTTTCTGTAATGTCAGGAATACTTATTATCCTACCCAGTGTAAGAGCCCAAAAAACTGTTGTTTGGATAGTAATATTTGTATTAACTTCTTCCCAATTTTGTTGGTGTCATCATCCTTTTGTGCTTGTTAATCGACAGCTGTTTTGATTATCAGAATGAACACAAAACTTTAAACACTGTGCATCTATTTGTCCTCTACAACATATTTCGGCCATTTGTATCCATACAGTCATACTTCAGAAGAGATAAATGTGTAGATCCCCATACATGAAAAAGAGTCCAAGTTCAGCAACCTCCACTGAAACACAGGGTGTTCCATAAGCGAGGAAGCTATCTATGAATGTTTAACGTAACCCAACAAGAAAATTCACGTCTTATGTGGTGAAGAACTTGACAGAATATCAACTAAGATTGTGTCAAGCATTGCCAGTTCCATGGACCATGTCTGCTCTAAACTGCACGAATAACAAAAATCTCTTCCATCAAGAAACTCAATGATTGTATTTTAACAAATTTTGTACTACCATTGTATGTCTTAATAATATTTCTTTATAGGGAATAATAGTCAGTTTATGTACTAATGTTTTAACTGTGAAGGGGAGATCTCTGCCTCCGTATACTTTTCTAATTATGTTATTGTGATTTTACCTGATCATGACTGTTACAAATGGCCAAAACATGTTGTAGAGGATAAATAAATGGATAGTGCTTAAAGTGTTGTGTTAGTTCTGTTAGTTAAACCAGATGTCCTCCCAGTGTTGTATATAATTCTGAATGCTTGTGCAGAATTACATAGATATTTGTGTTGGATCAAGGTAGTATAATTTTTTTAACTTCTTAATTTTAAAACTTTTTTAAACTTTAATATTTTTCCATACATTAATTTTTGTTTTAACTATTGTGTAATAAAAATTAAACTGAATCTGACTTATTTAAGCTCCATCATGTAGCCACCTTGTCTGTTTTTTAAACAACATAACTACTACTCAGTGAAGTCAGTAAAAACTGTTACCGTGTGTTAGAATAATATTGTGCTTAATCTGTCTGTGTGTGTGTGTGTGTGTGTGTGTGTGTGTGTGTGTATGTGTATGTATGTATGTATGTATGTATGTATGTGTGTGTGTGTGTGTGTGTGTGTGTAACTTGTTGCCTGCCACAGAGGATTAGGAGAGAAGTAAATATTTCTGACCCTCAGTAAATAATATGTCTGATTTTACTATTGATATTCCCCAGCTTAGGCATCAGTTGTGCCTTGTAACTCAGTTGCTGAACTTGAAATCTCCATTACTGTGTTGGATTCACTGCATTTATTGATCACTGAAAGATACATAATTCAACTAACTTTAACACCATTCTACCCACAGTTGTATGCAAATCTTTTTTTTTGTGCTAATAGTTTAAATTTTTAATCTTCACTGGAAAAGTTATGTAATGTAGTAGAAAGCTAAAAAGTGTGCATATTTTGACTTGGGGTAAATTTTATTTTGGATTTTCATCTTATGATTTTCTGTTTTTAACCTGCAGACATAGCCACTATTGTTTTTAACCTGCAGACATAGCCAATACTGTTTTGTGTTGCCTATTGCAAGTTTTGCAGCCAAAGGGGCTTGTTCTATCTGTCACTCCCAATCACCTGAGTTCCAAAAAGAAAATCAAAACAAATTAACATTAATTCAAAAGTAGTAAACATTTTGCAAGCTCTGTACATTTTGGACGTTGTGTGACTTAGTTTGGGTATATTCACTAGCAGCAGATAGCAATTCACATTTCTTTTGTTCTTAGAATCATATTATTGTCCCTAACAAATGTGTTTTATTAACCAGTTAAGTGTGAATTTGTCATTTGTTAAAAATAATAATTAATAGCGCTATTTGATAGCTACAGTTTACAACAGTATGTATTGTGAACCTGGTCACTGCAATTTAGTTAGCTTTGGTCCAGACACTTTATATCTCCCATACACTCTGTAGCATCATTTGCTCATTAGATTGTTTACTTTGTGTGCCCTGTATAGGAGTCTTGCACTACAGTATTCCTGGGCAATTCATACTGTCACTTGCACTACAGTATTCCTGGGCAATTCATACTGTCACTTGCACTACAGTATTCCTGGGCAATTCATACTGTTACTTGCATCCCAAACAGTGATCACAGACTGTAGAGCCTCATGCCAAAAGTTTTGAAGTTCAGATGTTATAAAATAGTCAATGTCTGTACTATTGACTGAATATTCTTTACAGATAGGATCAAAATACATAAGAATTACATTACTGGCAATTAGTTCAAGTGGGTTATACTAAATTGATTTGTATTCATAGGGTATTGAGATACATCACACAAATCTGAAGTGGGCTCACTCTGTTGTAGATGCAATAAATCAAGCAGTAAACATCTCTGAACTTGAATTTATATCCAAACCTCAGTTTTCAGCCTTCCTTTAAGGGAAAAAGTTGGCTTAGTGTCTGTTTTTCTGTTAAACTTTTGAACCAGTTTAAACAAAATTTGAATAATGCCCTATTAGAGGCCATGCAAACCTTGTAGTTTTGAATTCTGTAGAATGGGCAAAGACAAGATGGCAAACACACAAACTTATGAGGTGGGAGTGTCATTAATGTTACTTCATGTAAGGTCCTGAAATTATGTATGAAAGTAGATTTTTTAAAAGTATATAACTTTTATATAAGTAACTTTGAGTATGTCCTAAAAACAACAGCAATGTAACTGCATGAAATCTATTTTTAGTTTCTTGTTTAACAGCCACTGAAGCCAAAAATATAAAACTGAATGTGGCAATGAATCATAAAGCTACTTAAAAATTCTGTTTGAAATATCATTTTTATGCTGACAGTCACAAAACATGGCAACCACATGAAACCTAGTTACAGACTGGCAAATTTAATGTAGACATAGGTAACAAAATTTGTCTTATATGCAGTTACAAGCTATAAAAATGTTGAACTCAAATTTGATTTCATTATATTGTCTGTCTGATTATGAGGTTTAGGAGACCAGCGCAGATGCTTGGTTGTGTTTGATTATTGGATTAAACATTTTTGTTACCTAAAGAAGACATTAAATAAAACAAGATTTGCAGACTGAAATCTTGCAGTAGGGAAATAAGCTTTATATCTGCTAGATGTACCTACATATTTCATTCAGTTTTTGGAGTTAACATTCCTTCATCTGTACTGTGTATTCGTATTAGCAATCAGGAAAGGACCATGTTATTATTAATGTCTGAATATTGTCATAAACTCAGCTTCTATTTTTACTGGCCACTTCAGCTGGTGAGCCATACTGTCTCCATCCCTCCATAACAGAATGAAGCTGATGCATGGAAATAGAATATTAGTTTCTGACACCATTTCATAACCATTGCTTCATGTTATGAATCACATAAAAGATGGTAGAACAAGATCAGTGGAAGGATTGACAATTTTGCAATTTGTTTGGTATTCACAGTTTCCATGTCACAAGCAAAATATATCCTTTTTTTGTTATCCTTTTCACACCAGCACTTTTCTCCCCTATATCTTTGTGTTGGCATTATCAGTCAAACTAACGCTCTCCTGTCACATCCATTCACTACCATTTTAGCATTTGGCAAACTGAATTTACAAGTTACCATGGAAATATAAAACAGTTGATTCTTTGCTGATAGTATCAGCATGAACTTGGATACTTATATGCATACATGTACATATTTATTTGTTTATTTGTTTGTTTATTTATTTATTTCTCTGTATATTGCATGTAATGGTAGAGAGTTTGAAGCAGTACTGAAAGCAATAAAGTGGCCATTTGTGAGCACCTTGTCTGCCCCACCACCACCAGATGCCCTCCATCAGTTCCAGCTACTAACTGAGTTTCTGCTGCAACTCCAACTGCCGTATCCTTGGCAAAGCTGATAAACATTCTGAGGTTACAATGTAGTGTGTACATTTTGTGTACAGTAATGAAGCGACATGCAAGCATAAAAATGACAAGTTGGCATATGTTAACCACATGAGTTTAAATATCAAGAACTTCATTTGTATGTGATCCTCTAGCTCAGTAGTTTCTAAACTGTGTCTGCAATGGTTCCATAACTAACTTCAGCATGTTGTGTTGAATAATATCCATACACTGTATTTTCTTGCTCATTTATACCATGTACAAAAAAAACCAACTAAAATGCAATGTTTTTGGGAGACACCCCATCTGTCTTCATTAAGCACCCAAAATGTTTTGGCTGAAAGAGGCACATAAAATACACTGGAAGGAATCAGATATTTAACATCGTATGCACTAAAAAAATAACTCAGCTGAAAATGTAAAATGTACAGAAGTACTGTAGAATTCATGTGTTAAATTTGAGTTTAAAATTTCCAAGTTTTGTAAAAAGTTTTAAAATGTAATTATTTGTACCAGTAGTTCCAGTGAAACACATTTAGTCATTGTAGTTGGTCATTGTCATACTGCTGTAAGGATGTTTGACATCATTTTTAAGTTTAAATGTGTGTGTGTATAAATATATACATGTGTCAGGACGTAAATTTTATACTATTTGTACAATCTCTTGTTACGTCTGTAGAATCATAATTATGGCAGCTGTGTGCAAAGATTTGAATAAACTCTGAATGAGAATGTCATGACAAAATATTTAAATGCAGAATCTAGAGTTGTCATGTGAAGTATGAAATTCCTACAGATGTACAACTTCAAGCTGTTGACAGTGTTATATGTAATAATATCAATTGTGATTTCTTTAGGAGGTATGTGTATTGCTACAGGTTGAATATCCCTTATCTGAAATCTGAAATATCTGAAATTCTGAAATCCGAAAACCTCCAAAATCTGAAACTTTTTGTGCGCTGACATCTCACAGTGATGAACACAATGCTGTACAGATGTAGATACTTGCAAATAAATTCAGTGCTCAGTTTGAGGTTGTAATGAAATTCAATGCTCAGTTTGTTTTTTGGATTTCACATTTAGATTTGGTTCTCATCCACAAGCTGTCTCATTATAATATGCAAGTATTCCAAAATCCCAAAAAATCCTAAATCTGAGACATTTCCGGTTCCAAGCATTTCGGATAAGGGATGCTCAACCTGTATCACAACTTGAATTTGATATCAGTTTTTCATCTTGTACATTTGCACCTGTCCATATTGTGTTATTACGTACAGTGTTACACTCTTTATGCTTCTCGGTATATTTTCTGTGATTTCTTGGTAATGGCATGGCTGGGCTGAAACGTGTCAGAGTTTACTAAAGATGGGGTAGGGTGTCAACCAACAGTAGTGTATTTTAGTTGGTTTTTATTTGTATAACTCCAACATATTACCATATTTTTTATTTTTAATTTCCACTCCATTTAGTTCAGTGTCTTTATATTTATCTACTTGACAGATAGAAATGATACTAATTTCTGCCTGTAAAAGTTGAAATTCAGAGGTAGCATTGGAGACTGGATTGTTAATGAAAGGATAATATTAAAATTGATCTTGAAAAACAGTGTGTGAATGGATTCTTGAGGCTCAGTGTAGGGAATCGTTGACTTCTCAGGAGTTCTGCCAATAAATGTGACAAATTTCCTTAATGGCAAATTTAATTAGAAATATCGTGTGTAAATTATGAATACATCATAATGTTCTGAAGGGAGAAAACAAAAAAGGAACACATAGAAACATATCTCTGAATAACTACAGTTAAGCTGTCGAAAAATCAATGTTTTGTCTTGGTCTCTTGTTAATGAACCACCCTGTTTTGATTGAGTGTGTAGTTGTTCCTAAATTATTTTATGTGTGTAATTTTTGAGGCCAGAAGGTTTCCACAAACAGTGAAGTCTTAGAAACAGTGACCCAACTAGCTCGTATTTGTGAAATTTTATGGTGGTAATAGAAGTGATTTCTTTAACCTAAGATTAGTGAAGATCTGTTGGACCAACCAGTAGTGACATCAGCGCTTTTGACAGACTTTGCTCCTCTGTGCCTGCCAGTTTCCTTACTTGTTCGTCCACTAAGGAAACGATTCTTATTTCACTTCTATGGAACAAAGAAGACAAACCGTCCTGACAAGCCAGAGTGGTTCTTTACGCAGACACTCACATGGATACGGGATCATGAAACGTTTGTGAGCCAGTGGGTGCAGCCTGTGCTGAATAGGAATAACATGCACCCCGTATCAGCGAAGGTGATTCATCTACTCTTGCATTGCATGTGATTGTACTGGTAACTGTTATTTAGTGCTTGTATTTCTTTCAAGAAGCATAACACTGCAAGTGAAACAGCATGAAGCACAAATATCTGTAACGTGTGGTTACTTTTCCCAAACAGTGTGAACCATATTCAGGTGCAGCCCACTAGATGTCACTGTGCAGTGCATAATAGTTTCAAGATTCAATTAACTATTATGATTATTTTCAACTCTGCAATACTGTAGTATCCATATAATGCACAAATAGGAGGCCTGTGTGGTATCCTCAGACAGTTCCAGAAGCCCCTTTGATGCTGCTGCCTTCAAAATGCGGTCCTTCAACAGCTCCACATTTCTGCTGGAATGTACAGTTGTTCTGCTAGTTTGACGTATCTGGATGTCATTATTCGTAACTTACTGCATTGCATGTTCAGAGCCATTTCAGTGTCCACTACATCCTCAAAGGAGCAACCCTTAGCTAGTCCTTCATCTGCAGAAAGAGGCAAAAATTGCATGGTCCAAGGTTAAGAGATTTCCATGGGTGCCAGCAGACCACAGTACAATAATGCTTAACTTACTGCTGCAAATGATTTCATGGATATTATTATGCAAGAAGCCCCAGTTTTTGGTTGCCCACACTGCATGATATTTCAGGTAAATTTTATCCTTGTACGTCTGCGTGTTAATGGCAGTACCCTCAGCTATGAAACTGTGGTTCGTATGTCCTATCAGTTGCAACAGCCTTTAGACATCGCTTTCCCTTTAAGTGATTCTGTCAGAAGTTTGTGGCCATCAGCAGGAATAGGTGATTTCTGCATTAAGGATTGGTGTTTGCTTTGGGAGTTGTGCAGGGAACACCAGGTTTTGTTACATATGATGATGTTTCACACACAGTGTACTGATTTCCACATTTTGAACACTCAAACCAGCTGATTCCTTCAATCCTTACGCTGTTGTGGACAAAGATATACAAACTGCTGTAACATTTACTTCTTATGTTGAGAACCAGGGTAAGACAAAATACGTAAGTATTGCTACATTACTGTCCAAGAAAGAAACAGAGTTTGAGGGTACACATATATATTATGCCCAGGCAGGAAGTATGTGCATGAGTGTCCAAATCTGGCAGTTCAATCTGCATTGGCTGATATACATCCAACTCATTTTTTTTAATAACTGGAAAACAAACAAAATGGGTTGCATTTACTCTGTTCATGTTTTAAGGAAAGCTGACATACATACATACATACATACATACATACATACATGCATGCATGCACGCACGCACGCACGCATGCATGCATATGAGTATTTATGATTATAATATAGTGACATGCACTACAGTTATAAACACAAGTGATAATTTTAAAAACCTATGGGAAGTTGCAAACACAGTTTGTAATGGTCAGAAGTTTAGAATTCTTTTTCTACATGTTGTCACAGCTGGAGTTTATGCGTGGACTGGTACAACTGGTAGTGGAAAAGCTGCACGCAGAGCTGCCACATCTGCAGTGTGATGATACACTCTTCTCGCATACTGTGGATGAGACACTCGGGTTCGATCGTGAACTGCGGGAAAGTTTTGGTTATCCATCGTCTCAGCCCAGTGTGATCAGTGTTCTCACTCAAGCTCAGATTTTTTTGAAATGGATCAGTATGGAGAAGAAATGTGAGTCATGTCTTACAAGTTTCTGTACCAGAGAAGCTATTAAAATACATACCTCTGATTTTAATTTTGATATACATCAGTAGTTGACAGTGGCACATTGCCATAGCTCACATGGTTAGAAGCTGGCTTGTTACCACAGAAATCAGGGTTCTGTCATGGGTATGAGTGTGACATTTATAGTGAACAAAGGGGCACAGGGACAGGATTTTTTTCAAGTTATTCAGTTTTCCTCTGCTGGTCGCCATTTTGATACTCCTGTCACCACCTTGAGGTGTGTGATAGCCCTGATGTCACAGCACATTATTACATCTGTAGTCTGTGTGCGGGACTACCTCTGACCTGACACTTGGCACCTTACAGAGTAAAGAATAAAGCTAGTTGTACAGATCCATAGCTTCTTGTTTAATTACTGACCGATGTGTAGTAATGTCCTTATTATACTGGACATCACTTGTGATCCTTACGTCACACTGTATTATATGAGTGTGAAACTCTCATTCTGGGGAAAATGTAGAATCGGATCATTTGAGAATAGAGTGCTGCAAAAACTAGATTAACTTAAAAGAAGAGGGTGGGTGGCTGGGAAAAATTACGGGATGATCTTTGTAATTTTTATGCTTTACCAAATAGTACTGTGGTGATCACGTGAAGCTGAAAGAGATGGACAGGACATGCAGAACCCATAAGGGAGATGAAAAATGCTTACAGAATTTTAAATTGAAAATTCAAAGGGATGAGACAGTTGGAAATATAGACTAAGCTTAGGTGGGAGGCTAATGTTGTAGTAGATTTTAAATAGTAGGTTGTAAGGATGTGGACTTATTTCATGTTGCTTAGGATAGAGTCCAGGATACCCTCATTCAAGCAGAACAATGAACTTTTGGGTTTTCTTTCTTGACTAGTTAAGTGACTACAACCTGTTAAAGAAGGAGGTTCTTTGATGATAGATAGCAGAGGATACATATAGGCCACACTACATTGGTACACCCCACATTCACGAAGTGTTCATGCTGTAATGGAGCAAAATAACATGCATGTGTGTGTATGTACTGGGGGGGCGCCCCCCGCGTTCAAACTAAACCTGGCCAATGCCAAACCTTACACCTTTCACCTAGGAGTATGTCTTGCCTTTTAGAGTTACAGAACCACTTGTTACTTGAAGTATAAAATAACATGTATGATTTTTATGCTTGGCAAAGAGGCATGAGAGAGTGAAATGGAGCAGTGTCTTTTAACTTTTAATGGACAAACGGGACATTTTTCCATTAAATAAATGTACATCCTTTTCATCTGAAAGGGAAAGTATTGTTCTGCAGTGGGCATTTAAATTAAACAGTTATCTGGCTGCAGCAAACACTTGGCATTTAGAAGGCAGTATGCTAATGGTTAAAATTGTAATGCTGGGAATCTGTAGTACAAAACCTGAAATCTGAGAGACATACTCATGTTTCATCCAACAGGCCCATTTGTTTATTCTACTTAAGCAGCCTGTTCTTGTTTTAAAGGGTTGCAGAACTTTTAGCGTGATTTCTTTCATTTTTGCTACCCTGACTTTACCACTTCTGTACCACTGAAATTGCACGAGGCATTTCTGCTTATCGGAACTGACTTTTGTGGTACGAGGGAAATAAAGTACAACAAAAAAAAATACACATTTGTTACATGTACATTTTTATTTTTTATAAGAGTTTTTTTTAGTTTCATTAAGTTTATGGTATGCATGAAATCTTAATTGAAAGAAGTTTTTAATTGGTTATCCATTTGTATAAATCATATGACTTGCATGCAGGAGGTACTTGGTTCGGAAGAGACTAGCTATAGAAAGTCGTAGTTTTGGTGGTTTTCTTCAGTCACTTCATTAACTTCCTTCACACATTTTACCTGGCAGCCTCCTCAGACATCTCGCCTGATTCATGAGTGGGGTTGGTCTCAGGGGCAGGCCAGCTGGGTAGCTGCCCAGGGCACCAAACTGTAAGAGGTGCTGTGACGTCACTGGAATAATCTGAAATATATAGCATGCTAATAAACTCAGGTTTCCACACGTGAGTGAATTTCTTCAAAAATTGTCTGCAGTTTGGGGACGTGCACTCAGAAAGGTTCACCAGCTCTGTCCTAGGCTGAAAAAGTTTAAGGAATGTTGATTTGAGGAGGCACCAAGTCATTAGCCTGCCCAGGGCACCCACATGCCTTGGGCCAGCCCTGTTCATTCATAATACTCATACTGTAGTCTTAGTTATGCCTTACTACCTCATATATGACATAGAATTATAAAGTGAGGAACAGTGCATGCGACCGTAGGATTCACAGTTCATAAGCCAATGAATTGTCCATTTATGACTTTGAGTTTCATGCAGATGCAAGTGAGAAGATGGATGCCATGTTAAGCTCAGATACAGCCTGGTTTCCACAAGGAACTCCTGAACTTGATGAGCTGCGTGTCACAGAATGCGGTGAGAGTTTCCTTACTCTGCTGCTTACAATAACAGAACGATACAGCAGCTTACCGCAGCCTGGGCATCGGCTTCAATTTTTGGAACTACAACTGGAGTTGCTGGATGAATTCAGAGTTCGCTTACTTCAGCTGTTACATGAGACCTCAGAGCCTCTCAACCCACAGCTTCTGGCCATCCTCAATACCATCAGCTACCTAGCATTGGTGCTGCAAGAATGGGGTGGTCTTACGGTACTTTCCTATAATGACTCATGCATTTCTGATGGTATATACTTACACGCTGCATTTGTTGGTACTACAGCTTGGAGCTGATCATGACCTTGTTACAACCTCTTTGAGGCAGGTGTAGAGCTAGAGGGTTTGTAGTAGGCAGATATGTTAACAGGTTGGCCAAATAAACCAGCATACTCTAAAAGGAAGGAAGTGGGAACTTGACACTCATGCAGTAGGAGGGACAGGAAGTGGTAAGAAGTTTGGCAGTTTCTTAGAAAATGTTGGAGTTTAATATACTGAAAAATTTTCTGTACATAGTAACAATGTTGTACCTAAAGCAGATTAATGGCTTCCTAGAATAGCAATAGTTGTGGCAATTAGATCACAGAAGTGGGCTATGTACGTGTGTCATATGGAGGAAACATGAAACATGCCATATTTTTGCAGGCAAAGGTGGGAGAACAGTATTACAATGGACCATATGAAAATTTGTTACAAAGATGTGAACTGTGTCAAACTGGCTCGGTACAGAATTCATTGGTATAATTTTGTGGTTGTGGTGGTGAGGAGCATGACAATGAAGTTAGATTCCATCAGAAGATAACTGGTGAAGTAGCTGATTAGATACCTTGTACCAGTGAATAAGTGGGTGGCTAAGAATGATTTGGTGAGTGGGTGGGTAAATCAGCAAAAGAGTAAGTCAGTGCACTGTTCAGAGTATTTGGTATGCCAGATAAATCTGGGAATTACGTAAATCAGTTCATAGTATTATACACAGGATGAAGACTGAGTGGGGCAGAGACATATCAGCTATATGGGAAGAGGGGGACAGTACTATCCTGTGCTCATATGAATGAAAGGCAGATAGTTGAGGAAGGTAAGTATAGTGCAAATTCTAGTGAATTGGCTTATGCGTACAGTCTCTTATATTACTTGTGTATTTATTTATTTCTGGCATATTAATGGTGCTGTCACTAGTGAATGATGGGATATTAGTGCATGTTGATGTAGAAAGCATGTGGAAAGAAGGAATCAGGACTTAATTTATGGTAGCATCGTGGCACTTTCTTGGAAGTAACAAGGGAAACCACACAGGCTCAGGATAACTGATCTCTGGCCTCAGATTCTAACCTGGAACCTGCCATATACAAAGCAGTAAATGCCAGCCACTCAACTGTAATGTTCAATCTTACATTCGGTAGTTTGCATGCTACTTTGGAAGCTCAAGTTTTATCACTGTTATCTTACGTTCATAACCTGTCTGTGTATTCTTCATGCAGAATTATTAGTAGATAAGACTCATGGAGGAAATGAACAAATATTATGGAGAAATGTCAGGTGTGCCAAGTATGATTGTCACCAGATCACAATAATCATGTAACTCTGCAGAAAATGGTGTTTTGTATTGCAGCACTTCCTGCAGCTGCAGTATTACAAGGTGCAGTTTGATAATGCTGGTGCAAACGAAGGAACTGACAACCTAGAACTGGCAGGTCTCCAGGGGACAGTGTTTGATGACATATTGGGACTTCTGTTGCGGATGAAGGATGAGCTGATCACTTCTCTGTGTGAAGCTGTTATGATGGACATCATGGCTCGTAGTCGCGAGTATAGGAAAGACAAGTGAGTGAACGAGGGTTGTTATGTCGTTGTGCTAAACTTCATGTGTCCACTTTTCAGACAGGATCCAAAATTAAACATGTGAGAGGACACTTACATGTATCAGGGTTTGTGTGATGTACCATACACAGAATAGCTGGCACTGTTGAAGTTTTATCAAATGCAAATCAGAATCATTGGTTTGCCAACCTCTTTGCTCCACCAGTGAAAGTATAAAGTTTTTAAAACAGTGACATCAATGTAAACATCTTAAGAACATTAATTCCTGCTAACTAAACATAATAAAGAAAATGAAGTTCTGGGCTGAATACACAAAACCTACTTTTGCATTGCAGAGGTGGCCGGTCTCATAAATGTTTTGTATTGTAAGTGTTATATTTACATAATGTAAGTTTATAATTCCAAAATAAAATACAGCCTAACTCATTGTGCTGGTCTCATGCATAGGTGGTCATAGGTTCAAATACTGTGTGAATCAGAATTATTTTACTGCTTGAAATTATAAATATGTTAAAAGTAATTTTGTATTCTTATTCATACCATGCGTAGTCCTACAGTCAACACATCTGCCAACAAATGAACTCAAGATATAATTCATAACAACTGTTAAAAACTCCTACATATTTCTGCACCACGATGCCATCCTCATGGAGTTATAGAACAAGAGTATAGGCCCAACACATTTGTCTGGGTATTACGTTGCCGTATTGAAATGTTTCAGATGTTAAAATTATAAAATGGTAACTATAAAAATTACAATATTATGATATTAAAGTGATATAACAGTGAGCAGTTCCAAGTATAAGTTCATAGTTGTTTACATTCTTTATGGAGTATGCGTGCAAACATCTGCCTCAATCTTATGTGATCTGGAGGGATCTCATCCACGTGGAGGGTGTGATGTGTGTCGTATTGTCTGATACGACACCCGTCAACACACATCACACGCTGTACCTCAGACAGTTGGTTCCAGATGCATGGCTCTACTCTACTGGTATGACCTTGAAGCCATAGAAGAGTAAGCACATGCAAAGTCAGGAGAGGGGATGAGAAATTATACCTGAAAATATTTTTGCGATTTCCAATTTAAAATACTTAAAATGTTATTAACAGGCTAATTTATGCTGGGTTTGGACGTACAGTAAAGAAATTTGTTGGAGAGCACAAACATACATTGCAGGAAAATGTAACATCGTTCTTACGGAAGTACCAATAAAAATGTGAGTAGAGTAGAATCAGTGAATATGTAGAATCAAGGAATGTAACATCCAAGTTTCACTATATTCTGTTTACACAGTACATTCTTGATCATTGAGTCCTGATTGTTTGAGTGCCTGTTTTGTCTGATTGATTGAATGTGTGTTTTGTCTGAGCTGATGTGCTGTAGTGAAGGTCATTTCTATTTTGGGTACAGAATTCAGATGCAGTGTGTATCTCTGTGGGCACGTGTGTCTTTCAGGCATTACTGTACTTTCAGCTGTTTTTTTTTTGCGTATTTTTAGGTGACATAAGTATGTATTTTAACGTACCCTAACAGTGAATGCTAAAAGTAAGAGAAGGTCATGTAGTGTAAGCATTTTGGTAATTTGAGGCAACCTTGGTCCTGTTGACCTCAAACTGTCAAGATTCTGCACTGTTTGTTGAAGAACATGACCCTTTGCACTGCTGCCATATTTGTAACTACAGACTTACAACAAAACTTCATACACAGTTTTTAGAATTGTTTATCACCTGTTGTCTTCTTCTGCCTATTCATAGCAGGAAGTCAGTTAGTTGTCTGTGTCAAAGTGAAAGCTAAATGGAATTTTTCACATGGCTGCTGTACTGTTGTTTTACATTTTACAATAAATTATTTGAAAACAAGTCACATATTTTTTGATGATGTGTTGCCACGTATCATTTCAGATTTCTGTATTAGTAGCATTGCTGTTGCTTACATATCAAAAGTTAGTACATCCACCATGTTGTTGTTAAGTATTGTAATTCAGAAATATGAGGACATACTGGCTTCTAGTTGCATAATATTGATACCAAATTCTTCTGAAAATAAATCATTTGGTTCAGAAGTTGAGAAGGGATAGACAGCATGGCAATCTCACAGGCCAACGTTTCCATTTAGTAAAGTACGCTGAAGGTATGTGTTTTCATGACTGATTGTATTTAAGATACTGAAATAGTTCCTTGCCTCTCAGTGCCGTTCATAATAAATGGGAGACCTGCCATTGTTCCAGATGGTTTGCAATGGCTTCACCAAAGGAACTGGTGAACCCAACAGTAACACCAAGTGTGTGCCTCATGTTCCAAGTACTGGCTGAACGACTTCATCAGCTACAAGAACTGTTATCTGTTCCGCTGTTCAGTGCGGCTTGGCAGACACTTGCTCAGCATCTTAACCAGGCATGTGGTACATTCATACCACCACAGTTCTTCACATGCAATACACCCCAGTACAAAATGTACTATTATCCATTCCATGCATTCCATCTGTAATCATTCATATATACTAACATATGCACATAACATAATTAGAAGTCATACATAAGCTTGTAGCTGATCCCAGTGGCCACACAATCTAAGGCGTTGGTCTGCAGCCAAGCGCTTTCTGGGATCGTGGGTTCAAATCCCACCGAGGGCATGGATGTTTGTCTTGGTCAGTGTTCGTGTTGTCAGGTAGAGCTCTCTGTGATGGGCTGATCCCTTGTCCAGAGGAGTCCCACTGACTGCAATGTGTGTTTGCGTCTGATCAAATGAAAATAAAAAAACCCTTTACACCTACTGTGAACAAGTAGATAAAAGAGGGAAGGACTACGAAACATAAGCGTGTACCCTCCTGCTTGTTTCCATGATTAAATCGCCATCTTCAGGGAGATCTAAGTACAAAGGAATATATAATGCCAATACATTCATCTGTTATGCATAATATTAAAATGTTAAAATTATAAAATGTTTGAAACTGTAGCCATAAAATACAAGAACATGGACAGTATTGTAATTACAGGTCGATATGGTCTTACTTAAAATTCAAAATTTGTATGTTATGTGTGGTCATAGCCATACAAACATTCAGTCTTGACATGTATTGGTGTGTACTATGTTTAGGTTGGTATACAACACCTTCCTACATAGTACACACCAGTGCATGTGACAAGGACTTTGTCATTTCAGATCAAACACGTTAAGATTAGATGTTTGTGTTCATATGATTGCACATACTGTAAAAACCTTTGAATTTTTACTGAGAACATGTCAACATTGTAATAACCGTAGTATCCACATTGCTGTATTTTATGACTGCAGTTTTATACATTTTATAATATTAACATTTTAATACTGTACATTGTACATCAACATTTTAATATTTGTACATTAACATTTTAATATTGTACATCAAGAGATTACAGTTTTGGTATTATATATTCCTTTGTACTTAGATCTCCCTGAAGATGGTGAATTAATTGCCAAAACATGTAGGAGGGTACAAGCTTATGTATGACTTCTAATTCTGTTATGTTTACATGTTGGTTTATATGAATGATGCTGGTACAAAATGTTTCCCTTGCATCCTGACTTTCAAACATTTACCAGCACAGCTGTACCCTACTTCCACCACAACCACCACTAACAACACAAAATAAAATAGAATAAAATGAAATGTTTGACAATAACTGGAACTCACAGAGCACCATTTCCACCTGGAAAAAATATACACTTTCTTTTGGTTTATGAATACTGTCACATAATTAAATAATTTAACCATACAGTGTTACTGTACTCTGTAGTTTGTATTTCCCCATATCATATTAACCTTTTAAAGCCTAGCGGTAAATTTACATACCACCAGGTTTAACATTAAAAAATTCTACGTGGTGCCCACATTCTGTTTATGTGTTTTGTACGGATCTCAGAACAAACAGCAACTTTTGCCTTATAAAACATTAAGAGATTGGTTTTTATAACCGAAGTGGAGAGTGTTTACAGCACGGTACGCACTGAGTCCTTATATAGAACAGATACGCTTCGTCTTTAAAGGGTTAATGACAGTACTGTCAGGCACTGGTTTTATCCCCACTCTCACATATGTTGGTTTCCCACATATGCAAACAAAGGTGCTTTATGTGGGGTTTTCCTGAGCAGAACGCATATAAAGCTCGTGTCTGTAGTTCATGCATCCTCAGTGCTCTTCTTACTTACTGTGGGAACCAGGGCCGTGGACGCGGAGTTGGAAGGAATTTTGGGTGGAGTCAGAGTCTGTAAAAATGTGCCTCAACCTAAAATCTTAACTAGATACTCCAACTCCAGAGTGTTGATAGCTACAATAACCATTAGACTTACATTTAAATATAGGCTACAAGTCTAAAAAGTAGCATGATGATTCACATGGTGGTCGTGACATGTGTTACAGGTTTACCATGATTAATACATATTGAGCTTTTATGAAGGAGTCAGAGTCAGAGATTTAAAAACTGAGGAGCCATAGTTGGAAGTTTTGTGTACAGACTCCACAGCCCTGGTAGGAACTCAAAAGCTCAGGACAGGGACAGGTGGCAGGCACTTGCGAATGCAGTAATGAACCGTCAGGTTCCATAAAATGTGGGGAATTTCTTGACTAGTTGAGCACCTGTTAGCTTCTCAGGAAGGACCTTGTGCCATGGAGTTAATTAGTAGGAAATCAAAAAAGTATGACATAGGGGTGGGCTGCAATGATACAGGAAGTATTTTTTTTTAATGTGTCCCTGAGCATGGTGGCTATCACAGAAATGTTACTGGGTACAAAGCCTGCATTCTTAATGAATTTGGAGTCTATTTTCCCCTACAATTCAAGTTCCCCTGTTTCTTGGAAAAATCTTGAATTGTTGACTTCCAGATCCTAAGCAGGTGTCTCATGCCTTCTGAAAATATTTCTCGACACATGATGAAGCTGTTCTTGGAAGTCTTACCAATTTCTTTTTCAAAACTGTCCTTGAATACTTGCAAAGAAATTGAAGTGTCCTGCATTTTCTTTTGTTCTGTTAATTCCCTGAATAATGGCACCAGGATTTATTTAACATAAATCAGAGTTTGTTTCTTTGAAAAATATGGGCGTGTCATTGTGTGCGCACTCGCTGCACACAACACTGCAACTTACAAGGTCATGTAAAGGAACTGCATGAACTTACTTAGTGGAGATTTTCAGAATATCAGTACTTGTTATTGGGCTGTTCACCTTCCTATATAGTATAAACTGTGTCTCATACTGAGAAAAATACAGTATGTTTGTCCATCTATGAACCTATCAAACGGTTTTTCAACTATTGTGTGTATCTGGGATATTTTTTCCATGATATGTACGTAGCTAGAGTAGTGCAAGTGAACAGTTTGTTCAACTGAATACAGTTCACAGTCATAAGAATATCTGAGGTTCACATTAACACAAAAGTGTACTGACAGTCCTTAGTGGACTACAGTTCTGAAACTAACAAGGAGTGCTGAGCAGAATGCATAAAACCTACTTTCCAATGTCAGAGACTTCTAGTCATCTCCACCTGTTAGCACTGTTATTGTTTTTATTTTATTTTTATTAAGAACCTAGTATGTACAGGTTAAATTTTGTTAGATGTAACCTTTGAAGTTTACATCATTACCATATTCGTAATTGTTGACTTACAGTATTTTAGTGTAGTGTGTAGGTATGCTTAACCTAAAGCTGAAGAAGCAGTTTTGCGCAGTGATCATATTGTTATTTTACATTCTACAAAAATATTGCGTCAAAACAGGTTGCATATTTTTACAAGGTCTGTTACCACATGTCATTTCAGGATACTAAAATAAGTGGTGCTGGGTGTTGCTTCTGCCTCACAAGTTCACACATCCACCATGGTGTTATTCCTGATTGTAGAAAATTTGAACACGGGGCCTTGGGATAGCCTCTGGTGGCATAACTTTTGTATATAATTTTGTGAAAATCAGTGAAGAGGTTCAAAAATTAAAATCAGACACACAGCTTAGTGATTTCTTAACTCTTATATTTTTTTAAAGGATAGAAAGTAGGCTTAAAAGTGTCAGAGGTAGAGTCAAAGTTTCCCTCTGTATGTCTTGAAGACGTATGGAGAGTGGAGGTATGGCTGCACTCATTTGTAAGATAGGCAGTAGATGAGAGTGAGTTATCAGCTTCACTGCTTGACCACTTTGGCCTTGGGCAAAAAGCCAGTAGTACCCTGTGAATAAGAGGCTTTGTGGGTCGCAAAGCCAGTCTGGACACTCAGAGCAGAGAAAACCCTCTTGCCGCTGCCAGGAATCAAACTACATTTCCTCAGTCTTTGGGCCAATAGCATAGTCACTATATAGACCATGGTATGTGTATCAAAGATTTCTTAGATTTATTCTAATTTCATTTTGCTACGAAATCAAACTTTTCTGATGAGAATAAACATTAGATGTGTAGTCTTGTGTAACTATCTGTGTCACTTTTGGCATGGTCAGTCTCTAATCATGGAGACAGAATAGATCTCTGAAATGAGGTACTTCAACTCTTGGCTTGTCATTCAGGGTAACTTTATCATTTTTGGCTGCTATAAGAGCTTCAGGTCTGACAAAATGTTAGTGATGAAAGCATAGGTACAGTGCATACTTCAATTTTTTGCTTAATTTGTATTACAGTTTATTTATGAAGAAGTAATACTGCAGAACAACTTCAATGAGGGTGGGGCCATGCAGTTACAGTATGACATGACACGGAACATGTTTCCACTTTTTGGGCAGTTTACCCAGCAGCCAGACATGTACTTTCTTCAGTAAGTACACCATCAGTATCAGAAAAATATACTTTTCCAGGTCAGTTCCTGTTTTAATACACAGACTTTACCAGAAAATACCCAGAAATATTAAAACATGCAAGTATTGATGTTGAATTTGTCAATATGAATGAGATCCTTATTCTCAATCTTTAATTTCTTAATCCGAGTGTTACTCATTCTTTAAAGCTATACCTACTATATACTGTGGTACTGACAAGGAAAACAGCCACTCTTCAAAGAAAGGAGTATGTCTGCTTGTCTAACATACATAGAAACAGGCGCGCACCCACAATTGTTCATTGGGGTGGGTACTGACATTGAGGCTATATATATAATTTGTGTTTGATTTCAAAAATTATATCATAAAAATCTTCATTGTAAGTAGAACTGTAACATATCACTCTTTGCAACTGAATTTTTACACATACAAATATAACTACATGTGCCATGACTCACCTAATTTAAATCACAATGTCTAATCTTGGCTGTTTGTAAGACATCCTAAGTTTATTTTATTTTTCAAAATCCTACTGTGCTGTCAGCTGGTTTCAGTGGCTGATTTCGGCTGAAGGCTAAATCACGTAGAACGTTCAGTATAATCATGACTATAAAATCAGTGTTTTTTAAATTTTGATCTGAGTGGGGAAGGCTGCAGCCTCCCCTTAGGTGCACCCCTCCATAAAAATGTAACTTTTCTGTTTACTGTTATGACAGACCAAAGAGAGAACGCCCAGGTTATTAAATTTACACCAGTCTTGTCAGTGTATATGGTAGCCACGGCCACTACAGCAGTGTGTAAACACTAGTCCAGTTTTTGGATGACATCTGCATCCTTGTCTCCCCAGTTTTTCTTTGCTTCAGGCATGTTCATTAATTTCTTTTGATCTTTGTATTGGCAGATGAATACATTTGCCTCTTTAGTACAAGACCCAGTCTGTACATAGGCTGTACCATACATGTGTGAAACTTCGTCTATTCTTAGTGTTTTATATATGTGTAGTGCACTATGTAGGTGGGTGTGTGCAGAGAGTGTACATTCTGTTGTGTATCGTTTTGAAGTAATGAAAAGGTAATGTAAGTTTAGAGCATATAATGAATGCCTCTATTTAAAATATTAAGCCTTGTATTTCCTGAAAAGGATCTTCATTAGTGGTGCCAGTTGAAATGTGGTTGTGGTTAAAATTTTTAGTTTGCTATTAGTATCACTAAATATGGGAGTACAGTAAAGAAATGCTGTTGTCGTGTATGGATTCAATATTTAAATATTTCAGTAATAAAAGCCAAAGCAAGTGCCAGGCAGTAGAAATACTGTCAGTGAAAGAGAAACAATATCTGGCCCATGATATCTCACATCAACATAACCTTTATCATCCTAAGACACCACATGCTGCTTTCCAAAATGTACTGGTGAATGGTGTAGCATGTCATATGCCTATCTCTGTGTGTTTGCTTGGTAGCAGTTTAAATGTCCATGCTATGGCAGAAAAACTCAGGCCATCAAGAGGTACAGTCGGCATTTAAATCCATTTCCTGAAGGCTGAAGAAGATGTAGACATATGTCAGTCTTTCTTCATTTGCTTTGATGATGTAACTGATGTTCCCTCTGAGGCAAGAGTTGTGGTTATAGCAAGATGTTTCAGATGACAAAATTAACAAACCGATGAAGTTGCTTGGACTGTCCGAAAAGTGTATTTACATGTGTTTAATACCACAAAGAGATAGATTATTGCTGAGTCCAGATAAAAGACAGAACAATTTGCCTCTTTACTGTACTGAAGTCCCATACTATATTAAAGACTCTACTCTTCATTTTACAGGGTGAAAGAATCATGCCTTCTGTTGAATCTTCCAAAAGGATCTGCCCTTCTTCTGAGGGACTCACTAAAGTCCTGTCTGATGGATGATGGAGTGGAAGGTTTACAAGAAGACGATGTATTGTCAGAACTTGGAGTCCACCAACTTGATGCCAGAAAATCTATTGATATACTAAACCTTCGCACAGATCTCACATACCTTTAGACTGCCATTCGTGAACATCAGCATGTTCCTGCTGTGAGTGTTGCCCTGAAAGTAAGCCATGTCTTTTTTGTTTTTTTTTTCCTGGTAATTTTTTTCATGCTAACATTTACAGTATACACAGGCTCTTCAATATATATACAGATTAGTCCATGTATATTTTTATTTTGTCCTAAGTTAAATAATGCTTCAATTTCAGTGTGGTGTAAGTCTTCTCAGCCTCATGCAACCACTTCTGTATAGCAGTCTTTATTTCTTCTCATTTCTGTAGCTGTAACAACAAAATGGATTTTTCATTGCATAGCCAGATGATAATCAGCCAGAGCAAGGTCTTCAGTGCAGTCAGTGCACAGTTTTGTCTTTTCATTTGTGTGGACTTCTGCATTGTCTTATTTGAAACATTAAACTGCTTTCCTTCTGAAGGATTTAAAGTTTTAAAATTGCAGTGAAAGGAATGGATTGCATGAGTTTTTGCACCAAAGTTGAAGAGAGGCATATTAAAAGGAAAATAAAATAACGTTCCCTACATATTCAGCCTCCTCTACAGCAGGTACCTGCGATCTTTCGTAAGAGTAAAGTGGATTGGGTATGGAGTTGACCCCGAGGATCATATATTTTTCTTATATACACTCCATTATAACTTATGGAATTATCTTTTGGGGTAATTCGCCACATAGTATAAAAATTTTTAGACTCCAAAAAAAGGTAATAAGAATCAATCAATCAATTTATTTAGCATCCATGTCTGCTACATAATCAGCAATAGGACAAGTCTATTTATATAAGTATTACAATTTCGATCCAATCAGATCTGTACCTGCCATATAAATAGTAACCCTTACGAATATAAATGACAAAGCATACTCATTAACAATACCAATGTAAAATCAAATACACAATAACGTAAAAACTAAAAATAGATCAATTTAAAACCAGAATAAATAACGAATTTTTCAGTAGAAATCATTCATAGTTAAACTAAATAGAAATCTCTTTAAAACCAAATATAAAATCTGTATGTCAATGAGAGGAGTCACTCATCATGGCTACAGGTAAAGAAAACATATATACTTATATTGAGAATAGTAATTGTTATACTACAAAGGTTGTACTTATTTCAGAGCTCAAGTTGAAAAACATCCATAGACCAAGCTACAATATGAAACCTATAAATATAAAATATTCATGTATCCAAAGAACCTATAGTAACCACATACAAAATGGCAAGCACCCAAGCAACTTTTGGTCCCAACAACACGGGCATTTACAACTATCTGGTGGCAAGGTTTCATCTATTATGATGTAAACTTTTGTCTATTGACCATATATAAAAAACTCTGATAAAGAATAAAATGGATTATTTAATAGAAATGACTTTAGGGCTCATTTAAATTTTTTAAAATCATCCAATGCTTTTATTTCCGATGGCAAATTATTATGTAACCTGATACCCATATTAACGACACTTTTCTTATACAGAGATGTATTATACTGAAATATATAGAAATCATCTTTCCTTCTGGTATCGTATCCATGGAAATTTGAATTGCTAACCTGATAAATATTGTATTTACTAAAGAAACACAAGGTCTCGAATATAAACAGGCAAATCACTGTAAAAGTCTTTAGTTCCTTAAATATAGGCCTACATGATTCATTTTTACTCTTGTTTGTCATCAAGCAAAGAGCCCTTTTTTGCACTTTTAGGACCTTTGTAATCTTGCTTACCCCACCCCACAGAATTATTCCATATCTCATTACAGACTGAAACTTGGCAAAATAAATATTTCTCAACACATAAAAGTTCACTTAAGCTTTCAGCATCTTTACTTTGTAACAAACCTTACTGAGATTCGCACACAACACTTTTGAGTACTCCATGTAAGGGAAGAAGAAATATTGATCCCCAAAAATTTTAGTTGAGATATGTAGTTAATTTTCTCATTCCTGTAAAGTATGTGAGGAGCATCTATGATATTGTTATTCTTTAAGTGAAATAACATTGCTTTAGTTTTGCTAACATTTATAATCATATTATTATTTGAGGACCATAATTCTAGTTGTTTCATAGTATTATTTACTCTATCCTGGAGTCTAGTTAAATCCTTGTCTGTTAATACAATATTTATATCATCAGCATAAAGAACCACCTTTGCAATCTGAACATACCGCGGTAAGTTGGTTATATATAGTAAGAACAAAAGGGGTCCCCAGATGGATCCCTGAGGGACACCATGTTTTACTATCATACGTGGGGACGTATACTTGTGATTGTAAATATCTTCTGCCTTTGCCGTTATTTCTACATACTGTGAGCGGGATCACAGGTAAGACTCTAATCATGTTTTAGTTGTCCCTCTAATTCCATAACAATCCAGCTTTCCAAGCAAGGTCTCCTGATTTATAACAATATCCGCCTTTGAGAGATTTAGAAAAATTCCAAGTACATGCTCTCCATCATCAAGTCTTTTTTGTATTAATTCAATAACATTCTGGCATGCAGTCTGCGTTGATCTATTATCCCAAAAGCCATGTTGATCTTCTGATAAGATATTGTGTTTCTTGACAAAACAAACTAACCTATTATAAACAATTTTTTCAAGAATTTTTGGAAAGGTTGGTAAAATCGAAATTGGTCTATAGTTGCCCATATCTTCTTTTTTCCCTTTCTTATAAATAGGCTTGACTTTTGCCACTTTCATCGTGTCTGGGAAAGAACCCTGTGTTATAGACAAATTAAAAATAAAGCATAGCGGTTTCTTTAACAGATGAATACAGTCCTTTACTATGACTTCTGGGATCTCATCAACTCCTGTCACTGCTTTTCTTTTTAGTTTAATGACTACCCTTTCAACTTCATTTTCTGTCATAGGAAACAAGAACATAGAATGCTGGTTTAAATTCATTAAACTTAAATTACTACATTCTACTTTCTTATTTTCATTCTGCTCTATGATTTCTTCTATGTTATCAATAAAATATGAATTAAATGCCTCAGCAACCATTTGAGGATGTGTTATTTTTCCTGAGTTCGTTTTCAGGCAGTATGTCTCCTGCTGATTTCTCACAGCACCTAATTTCTTACTGATTAATTTCCACATGGCCTTTGTTGGATATGTTGCATGTAATATAAAGGTATCATTATACCGTTTTTTTTGCAAAAGAAATTACTTGTTTGTAAGTTTTTTGATATCTTTTGATATAATATAATGCATTTTTGGACAGATTTACTGTATGTTTGAGGTCATTTAATAATCTCATTCTCTGACCAGACTTTTTCATACCACTTGTAATCCATCCATTATTATGAATTTTTTTCTGTTTATATAGCTTTACTGGAAAGGCTGCATTCAAACAATCTAGAAACCTGTCAAGGAAAGCAAGATGTGCATCATTCAAGAAACTGGCTGTATAGACTTCTGTCCATTCATCCCTATACAGTAAATCTTTAAAATGAGTCATATTTCTTTGTGAAAAATTTCTTTTCTTTAGTATCACTGGGTTATATTCCTGTTTTATCATTGACACTGTCAGTATTTGCCCCAAGTGGTCAGAATACCCTAGATTTAATACTTCCGTGGAATTAGGACCAAAATTATTATCTAAAATCATAACATCCAGTAATGAGGCTGAATTATTAGTCAGTCTAGTTGCAGAGGTTACTGTATTTCTTAAATTATAGGATTTCTACTTCTTTTATTCCCTTAAAATCACATAGTAACATTTGGGTAACCCAGTTTATACATACGAAAATGTGCAAAAAATGCATTTTACAAGACAAACACACCAAAACTAGAATTCCTAATAACAACATAAAATCACATAATGATATTTGGGTAAGTCAGTTTACTCATACAAAACAATATACCAAACTACTCTTCCTCATAAAATAAAACCAAATCACTAAGACTGTTTCCAATTATAAAATTCATGTACAATATAAAAGGGGTTTTCAAGGAATACCCGCTTTACTTCATTTTTAAATATATTAACACTGTTCAAGGTTTTTAATCCATGAGGCAAACAATTATATAATTTAACAGCCATGTTTGTGACACTCCTTTGGTATTGGGAAGTGTTGCAACTCAATTTGTGGCAATTTGTCTTACCTCTGGTATTATAGTCATACAGCTGCTCATTGGATTTTAAATGTGTCGAATATTTCTTTATGAAATACAAAGTCTCCAGTATATATAGAGATGGCACAGTTAATATTTTGTAATCCCTAAACACACTTCTACATGAAACCAACCTACCAATACCAGAGGTCAGTCTAATTACCTTTTTTTTGCAAGTGAAAGATCTTTATACTGTCACTATCATGTCCCCAGAAAATGATGCCATATTGCAAGCGAGCTTCAAAGTGAGCATAATAAATGTACAAAATCATTTGTAGGCTTATAGTTTCTTTTAGGGATTTTATAATATAATATATTCGACTCAAATTTAAATATAAATTTTGAGTATGTATTTTCCAATTCAAATTTTCCATAATGTGTAAACCTAATAATTTTGATTGAGAGCAATAATTAATTTCCTTGTCATTATACACAACCCTTGGTTTCTCACACAAATAATGGTGTCTATTGCGAAAATACATTAAAAAAGGTTTTTGAGTGTTTACAACTAATTCATTCTTTGATAACCATTCCTCTAACTGCGTCATAACCATGGTTAATTTTGTGTTTAGAGACTCTTTGTTTTTGTTGGTAACCAATATATTGGTATCATCAGCATATAGGACCATTTTTAACATCTTTTATAAAAGTTGTTAAAACATTTATATATAACAAAAATAATACTGGTCCCAAAATCGATCCTTGCGGGATTTCAAAGTGAAGTTTTCGTAACTTTGATGAGTACGAATTTTGAGTGGACTTTCGGTAGTCTGTATGTGTTATTTCCACAAACTGCGATCAGTTAGATAGACATGACTCAAACCAAGCTTTACCTGGACCCCTAATACCATAGAATTCCAGTTTATCTAAAAGTATAGAGTGATTTACAACATCATACACTCTTGTTAAATCTAAGCAAATTCCTATGACATACTGCTGCTTATCTAAAGCCTCCTGAATATGTTCTACAAATGAGTGAACCGCAGTATGAGTGGATTTGTACTTCCTAAAACCATGTTGCTCTGGGGCAAGTATATTAAATGTATCGATATAAGAAATTAACCTTTTATACATCAGTTTTCCAAGTATCTTAGAGAATACTGGAAGTATTGAGATGGGTCGATAATTAGTAATAACTGACTTTTCTCCCTTTTTAAAAACAGGCCGTGTTTTTGCAACTTTCAAGCTATCAGGGAAAAGTCCCTTTTGTAATGAAAGATCAAATATATGGGTCAATGGTTTCTTTATATAGTGTACACTGGTTTTAACTATAACCTCCGGGATTTCGTCAAAACCGGCTGAATATGAATTTTTTAGACTTTTCATTATGTTCTCTACGTACATTCTGTTACTGGGGAAATAAACATAGAGGCATGGAAATAATTAGTGTTTTGAGATGGAGGTTTTAACGACCAAGTTAAATTGTTACTCATTCTAAGGGACTGTACTGATTCTATAAAAAAAGAATTGAACTTCTCTGAGATTTGTTGTGGGTTTGTTATGATCTCTGTGTTATTCCTTAACTCAGTATTTCCCACTTTCTGCCTTGAGTTCCTCATTTCTTTATTTATAATCTGCCAGAATGTTTTAGTTTTATTTTTTGCAAAAGATACACACTTTTCAAATTCCCTTTTCTTGGCTTCTTTTATAAGAGTTTTCAAAATTTGTTGGTAATTATTTATATATTCTGGTGCTGTTGGGGTTAAAGAATTAACCCTTTTTATTCTATTTAAGAAACACATTCTTCTCTTTGGAACTAAAATCCCTTTTGTAACCCACCTTTTCTCTCTTTTGTTATTTCTCATAGAATTTAATTTAATGGGAAAGGCTCTATCAAAATAGTGTCTGAACAACTGATAAAATATTTCATAGGATATATTAACATCTTCCAGTTTCAGGACATCATCCCATGTTTCTTCCCTTAACAATAAATTAAATTCATCTATATTTGAGTCCGAAAAAACTCTCTTCATATTCCTTATTGAATTTCTAAATGATGTATACACATTAAGGTATAGTACTTGGGCTAGATGATCTGAATAGCCCACATCTATGTTCCTTATTTGGACCTCACAATTTAGATTTTCAATTATGATTACATCAATTTGTGATTTTACCTCTCTGGATAATCTAGTCAGAGAATCAATAATGTTGATTAAATTAAACATGGAAAGCAAGGCCGTTAGCTCTTGAACCTTTGAATTTTTCTTAAGAAAGTCAACATTCCAGTCCCCACACAGGATCAGTCTTTTGTGACTAGCTTGGACTCTGTAAATAACTACTTCTAAATTTTGTAGGAACTCCTTATAATCCCCATCAGGCGATCTATAAATATAAACCACTACAGTTTTCAAATCCATAAGTTCAACCGCAGATAATTCGAAATTTATTTCATGAGCTAGGTCCTTATCTCATTAATTACAAAGATACATGAACCACTGCCTTTTCTGCTACTTCTACTAAAATTGCTAGCTAACTGATAATGTTCCAAGGAAATGGAATGGATTTGATCTATAGACATCCAATGCTCAGTGAAACACAAAATATCCATACTCATATCCTTATAGGCTAATAATACTGATAGTTCATACAACTTATTTTGTAAACTCTGAACATTATGATGAAGGACCTTAAGGAAATTAGTATAGTTATCATTTACCATAAAACATCCTCACTTTGATTTGAGGGGGGTCGTCTGATTCTTTTTGTTAAAACTGAGGATGGCTGAACTTCACTTTGAAACTGCTTACGCTGTTGTTGCGGCTCTGTCTCATCTTTCATGACTTCTAATTCTATAGGGACTTTCATACTCATCATTTTACTATTATCTCATTTGTCCACTTGATTTTCTCTCCTCACGTGTAGGTTAGACACATCTTGTACCTGAGTGTCTTTCCAGTACATAATAATTGGCTCCTTTCTTTTGACATATAATGTATCTGTGACAGAGTTTGCAATTTCTTTTGCTAAGACTTCTTTCCCTTTTGAATTCATGTGGAGTCCATGTTTTGTGAAATGGTCTCTATCATAATTTACTACCATCATGTGGGCATTATTTAACAGTTTCAACTGCTTACTTAATTTTCATTTGGAAGGTTTTTTACCTCTTTGTTTACACATGAATCTACTTGTAAGTCATACCTATTTGGCACATTTATTACCATCACATTTGTGTTTTGGTACCTCTCAACAAATGACTGGATATGGTGTAAGCCATTTCGAGTGTCATTTCTGCATACATCCCCTGTGCCGCACCATACTACCACAACATCATTCTTTGGTAGCTCTTCTATTTCCTTAGTAGGTGTTTTTAGAATTGCTGCTGCATTTGCTCCTGGTTTTACGTGACCTTGAACCTTAAAATCTTCAGGTAGGTTCTGTAGCACTTCAGATGCCATACCTCTCACATGGCTGTCACCCGCGATTAATATTTTATGTTTTACATTTGCGGATTCGACTTTCTTAGGGTTCCTCTTCCCTTCTAAGTGATACACGCTGCTACAGCTTAAAACTTCACTATTACAGTAGGCATTTTTAATTAGATCATAACAATTTGTTATAACAGGTATAGGTTTCTCATCCACTTGTCTGATGTATGGGGACCTTTTTCTGTTTTTCCCCACAGCTACTATGGACCATGCCTGTTCTTTATCCATCTGATTTAATATTACAGCATTTAAACAACCAAGTTTTGCTACAAAAAGCTCAATGTCTTGCATTATAACCTGTTTCACGGTCTGCCTTGTAGCTATTCTTAATAACTTATGTAATTCCTCCAGGTCCCTTTCAAGACATTCCACCTTGTTACATATACTTTGCATACTAACCTGATTTTGTGTGTCATCACTAGCTACTTTTTCAGGTATACGACATGAATCACTAGAACCATTCACTTTTACACCAATCGATTCATCAGAAGTTTCTGCACTATATGCCTGCTTCTCATATTCCTCTTCAGTGGCTGCGATTAATTTTTTCCTTTTCTTCTCCTTCTCCGCCTTTTTTTCATCTCGATTCCTTTGACAGATCCTACACTTAGGAGGGGTCCTATGTAATCATGCCAGAGTGCTAGTGCGTATACACATTGTCTTCGCTAAACCCCATTCATTAATTGCTGTGTTTGGTTTTAATGCAGGAAACACAAATCCAGAAGATTCCTGGGAGGTCATTTTTTCTCTCTTACTTAGTTAACACACTTTGTCTGCCTTCACTTCGATGATATTTTGCATCAGTCCATTGACGACATTGACTTTTAGGTTGTGGTAGATTCGATATGGATTTTTGATGGAATTTTTCTTCTTCTTCTTCTTCTTCTTCTTCTTCTTCTTCTTCTTCTTCTTCTTCTTCTTCTTCTTCTTCTTCTTTTTGCATTACAACCCACTATGGGTTTTAGCCTTCTCAGTGATTCTCCTCCATTCTGTCCTTTCCTTACCCAACTTTCTCCACCCTCTTATTCCCATCGTCTGTATATCTTCTTCAATATCTTCAATCCGTCTTTTCCTTGGTCTTCCTCTGATTCTCCTGCCTGTTGGTTTCCATTCTAGTACTCTTTTAGGTGTTCTCTTTTCATCCATCCACATCACATATCCTAGCCAGGCTATTCTTCTGCTTTTTATAAATCTCACAATGTCTGCGTTTCCTATTAGTTCGCTCAGTTCATGATTCATTCTAATTCTCCAGGATCCATATTCATTTTGTACTGGGCCAAAGATTTTCCTTAATATTTTGCGCTCAAATATTCTAAGATGTTGCTCATCTCGATTTGTTAATGTCCAGGCTTCACATCCGTAAGTCACTACAGGTCTTATTAAGCTTTTATATATTTTTAGCTTTGAGCTTCTATTTAATGCTCTTGATTTCAGTAATTTTCCATATGCATAATAACAGCGGTTTCCACTGAGGATTCTGGCTTGAATTTCACTATTAGTGGAGTTAGTTTGATTCAATTGCGAACCTAGGTAGGACAATTGTTTCACATGCTCAAATTCATGTTTTCCACATCGCAGGTGGTCACCATTAACTACTGTTCTTGTTACTTCCATGTAATTGGTCTTATTTTCATTAATTAGAAGACCCCTTTCTCTTGCTTCACTTTCTATATTAACTAGGGTGTCTTTTAGTGCATTTTTATTTCTGCTCACTATTGCCACATCGTTGGCATATGCAAAAATTTGTGCACTTTTTGTTCCTATATGGCCAGTGATGTTCATCTTCTGAAGTATTGCTTCTAAGACTAGGTCGAATAATGTAGAGGAAAGTGCATCTCCTTCTCTCACACCATTTGTAATGGGAAAAGCAGATGTATATTGATTATCAACTCTTACGATTGCCTTGGATCCAGCCATGGTCACACCTATGAGTTGGACCAACTTCTTTGGTATGCCCAATATCATAAGGTTATTTAACATTCTGGCCCTATTGACACTGTCAAAGGCTTGTTTAAAATATATATACAAGTTATGTAGGTGTATGTTATACTCATACGCCTTTTCTTGTATTTGTCTTATAGCAAAGATATGGTCGATGGTTGAACGGTTTGCACGAAATCCGCACTGATAAGCCCCTAGTATTTCTTCCGCATATTCTGCTAACCTATTATATAGGATACCTGATAGCACTTTATAAGTAATGTTTAGTAGTATTATGGCTCTGTAATTAGAGCATTCTAGTTTATCTCCCTTCTTATGTATGGGTTGTACAACTCCAATAGAGCATTCTTCAGGTATTGTATGTTGTGTCCAGATCAGTTTTATAAGATGATGGATTCTTCTCCATAGAGTTTCACCTCCTTTTTTTAAGAATTCTGATAATATTTGGTCTGTTCCTGATGCTTTGTGATTTTTTAGGCATTTAATTACATTTGCCACTTCTTCATAACTCGGCTGTATATCCTCATTTTCAGCTGTGAAGAATGTCGTGCTGTCTGTATCATCTGGGTTGCCTGCAAATACACTTTCAAAGTATTCTTTCCATCTTCTTTGAACATCCTCTTTTTCTGTCAGTATTTTACCATCGGTGTTTCTACATGCATTTACTCTTGGTTTAAATTCTTGTGTTATTTCTTGGATTCTTTTATGGAATTTCTTACTTTCATTCTTAGTGTGATGTTCTACAATTTCATCAACTTTTCTCTTTAGTACCTCTCTCTTCTTTCTACGACATACTGTAGCAGCTGCTGTTCTTTTTCTATTATATTCTTCTTGATTAACTGTTGTGTTACGTTGGATGCACTTCAGTCTAGCCTCTCGTTTTACTTCTATGATTTCTCGACACTCTTGGTCATACCATTCTTCATTTTTTTTATTTTGCTTTTCTCCTATTATATTTTGTGCTGATGTGATTATTGTTTCCTTTATGTATGTCCATTCTTCCTCTATATCATATGAAGGTGGTTTTTCTTGTAGCTTCCATTGTACTTCTTGTTGGTAATGACACTCAACGTCTGTTTCATCGAATTTGTCTGTGTTCCATCTTTTATGGTTTTCAGTGCTGTTTCTTGTTATCAGGGCTATCTTCTGTTTCAGTCTAGATCCAACTAAAAAATGATCAGAGTCTGAGTTAGCTCCTCTGTATGTTCGAATGTTTTCATTATCTGTAGCCCACCTCTTGGACACTAGTATGTGATCAATTTGATTAGTATCATTGGTGCCAGGTATATTCCAAGTTCCTTTGTAGATATCTTTTCTTGGATACCACGTGCTCAGAACCTTGAAGTTATTAGTAGTGGCATATTGCACTAATCTAAGACCATTGCTATTTGTGGCTTCATGCAGGCTACGTCTTCCAATGATGTCTTTATATATTTGTTCCTTGCCAAGTTTGGCATTGAAGTCGCCTAATGTTATGATGGCATCATGTTTTGGTAGTTCATCACATACTGATTGTAATGTTAAATGAAATTCATCTACTATTTCATCCTCAGTACCTCCTGTGGGTGCATATGCATTAACAAATGTAATATTATGAAATTTTCCTTTAATTCGTAAAGTACATATTCTCTCACAGATGGGTGTAAATCCCAGTACCGATCTGCTAACTTTCTTGGAGACAATAAAACCTACTCCTCGATTGCCCTGTATGTCGTCATTTCCAGAGTAATATAGAGTAAACTTCGATTTCCTAATTGAACCTTTGAACGTATTTCTTGGAGGGCTGCTACCTCCATCTTATATCTTTCAGCTTCCTCCGCTGTGATGTTCATATTTCCAGCCTGCAGAAGAGTGCGCACATTCCAGGTTCCAAATCGCATTACCATATTAATTTCCTTGCTTCGTAATCTAGATTGCTTTCATGAGGGCAGTCCAGTTTCCATAACTGAGTTCTTCGCAATGGTTTAATTTTTACAGGGCAGAGTTGTCAGCCCTGCGCCCAACCCCCAACCTGGAGGACCAGGGTATCCCTTTTCGTCTGGGTCATCCCCCTTGACCTGTCTGGCATGGGAGGCCCTACCAGTAGCATACGTTACAGCCAGCATAGCTCTCGGGTTCATATGACCACGCAAGCCCCTCCACTATGTCAAAGTAGGGATACCATCGGGGGGGGGGTTTGATACTGTTACCTAATACATTTTGCAATGCTTCCACATGTTCACTGTTGTGTAAAAAATTTATGTTCCAGTCACCACAAAAAATAACTCAGTTACCTGTTTGTTGTATCTTTACAATAAGAGTTTCTAATTTATCTATAAACTTATGTACCTCACTTTGAGGTGATCTGTAAATACAAGCTAAAGTTAATCTTAAGTCAGGTATATCTATTATACATATTTCAAATACCTTTTCACTCATTAATTCTTGTGTACGTAATACCTCCTTTATGTTTAACTCCTCTCTAACAAATATACAGGAACCACCTCTTTTAGTTTCCTTTCTACAAAATGTATTTACCAACTTAAATTTATTAAGTTATATTATACTTATTTGCACCTCTGTCAACCAGTGTTCTGTAAGACATGTAACATCCAGGTCTTGTAATTTTGTATTCAAAAGGACTGTCAACTCTAACTGGTTGTTTGTAAAACCTTGCACATTATGACGTAAGATTTTAAACTTTGCATGTGTTGAATCCACAGTCATTTTATTGCCTTACGGGTTCAAAGAAAAGAGATTCATGTAGGGAATTATTCAAGGAAATAAAAATACTGTCTTTGTGCTCCCAATGTATACTTTCTCTGATGCTTTATGTTGTAAATAATAGACACTTGTTTATAAAAAATTCTGAAATTCACAATATTGTTACCAGACAAAATAATAACTTACATCCCCCAATTACCTCTTTAACCAAAGTTCAAAAGGGAGCTTACGTTTCAGGCATAAAGATATATAATCACCTACCAACAAAAATTAAAGAACTATCTAATGATCAAAAACCTTTTAGGTCTGCCTTAAAGAGATATTTGTATTCAAATTCATTTTATTCCATGGAAGAATATTTTAGTTATAAATGTAATTTATACTCTTAATTGAATAATGCATATAGTATTTTATACTCTTTTAATCTCTTTAATCATTTATATTCAAATGTTTTTATGTTTCACTAAGCATTATAATCATGACATTCATGAATATGTTATATGACAAATGCTGTATTATCACAGTTGTTTAAAGATAAGATTGACGGTAACCACATCCAGTGGAATGTAATTCTCATGGGATTTATGGTGGACTAATAAATGAATGAATGAAATGAATGAGTGAATTTGTTTGATCAATACAAGATCTATTTTTCCGGAACCAGCTTTTTCTCTTCTCAGTTTCTCCATTACTGATTTCTTTATTCTGTTTAATAATGGTCTAGTAAAAACTTTACTTGGGACTGACAACAGTGTAATTCCTCTCCAATTTTTGCATTCAGACAAGTCACCTGTTTTTGGAGATCTGTACTAATAACCCTTCTTTCCAGTTGTTAGGCATTATTTTCTTTTCCCCATTTTATGTTCAGACAGAAGCAGGAGAGCTGTGGCAGTTGTATCCAAATCCACTTTCAGTACCTAGGATTGATGTTATCTAAGCCTGGAGCTTTACCTAATTGTAGGTGTTTCAAAGCCTTAAAAATCTCAGCTTCACTGGGAGAGTTTGTTTCAATTCCTTTATTTCCTGTAACAGTTGTTTCTTCCTGTCTTTCCGTAGTTCATAAGAGTGAATTCTCATTTCCTCTATGATTCAGTATTTCCTCAAAATATTCTTTCCATCTTGCCAATTTTCCATTCTTATTCATTAGTAACTCTTTCTTGTCCTTGACAGGTCTCTTAGGAATAAGTCCTTTATTTGACAATTATTTAGTAATCTTATACAATTCCTTAGTATTTCCTTTGTATGCTGCTTCTTGTGCTTTCCCTGCTAGGGCATTTACCCATTTTCTTTTATCTCGTATCATTTTCTTAACATCATGTGTCTTTTCATAATATTCCTTTGCAAGTCTATCCCTGTCATTTTCCTGACAGCCATTTGATTTTCCTTTAGCTTTCTTTCTTTCTTTCTTGGATCATTTCCCATGTCTCTTCTGTTATCCATACTTCCCTATTTCTTTCTTTAAACCGTAAAGTCTTCTCGCTAGTCTCTATAAATACATCTTTCGCCTGAGTCCATTCTTGATTGATATTTCCCATATCTGTAACTGTTTCTAATATTCTAAATCTATTTCTTAACCCCAATTTAAATTATTCTTTAATTTCAGGTGTGTTCAGTTTCTCAGCATCTGTTCTTTTACTCTTCATGTAACTCTTCATGTCCCTGTCTGATGCAATTTTTAATTTAATTTTTGCAATGACCAAATTATGATCACTGCCCACGTCTGCTTCTCTCTTATTCTTAACATCCAGCAGGGATCTTTTCCAAACACTGCTAATTGTAATACAGTCTGTTTGATTTTGGCTCTTATAATCTGGGGATACCCAGTTTACCTTATGACATCTTCTATGTGCAAATATTGTACCACCAGTTGTTAATCCAAAGGTTGAACATGAATCTATAATTCATGCCCTGTTATCATTCAGTATACCTTCTCCATGCTTTCCCATTATCTGCTTATTCCTACATTATCCTTTCATACCTGGCCATTCATATCGCCCATAAGGATAATTATATCGTGTGTCTTAACATTTGTCAAAGTATTACTGGGTTCATCATAATATTTATCTTTCACCTCTGGGTCCATCTGCTCTGTAGGTGCATAGCTGTGTATGATGGTGATATTTTGAAGTCTGGTTTTCAATCTTGCTACAATAATTCTAGCAGGTACTGGGTACCATTCAATCAAGCCTTTACTAGCTTGTATACTCAACAAGATCCCTGCTCCTGCCTTATGCTGTTCATCTTCTCTCCCTGAATGTCATAACACCTCACCATCTTGTGTTTGATGTTCTCCAAACACGGTCCATCTAGTTTCACTAAGTCCCAGTATTTCCAAATTTTAATTCTTCATTCCTTGAACTACTGGATTAAGACATCCAGTCACTTATATTGACCTTACATTCCAACATCCAATTTTCATAACCTGTTTTGGGCCAAAAGTCATCTTATGTAAAATTTTCCAGCTGAACTTCACTTTGGTTTCTTTAACATTCTTTGTTTCATGGGGGCAGGTTGTTAGTCTACTGCCCAACCCCCAACCTGGAGTGCCAGGGTATCTCTCCTAGTCTGGGTCATCCCCCTCAACATGTCGGGAATGGGAGACCCTACCTGCAGCTACGCTACTGCCAGCATAGCTCGTAGAATCATTTGACCATGCAAGTCTCACCACCACGTCAAAGTGGAGATACCTTTGGGAGGGTTTGAGGATGATTAAGTCTAAAATATATAAAGGTGGTGACAGGGCAGGTCAGCACACACATGTCGGGCTTGTTGGCTCAGTGTGTCCAGTTGCCATGCTTTCAGCCAGTAACTTAGTGGTTATTTTTTACTGCACTCTGATCTTTTTCTCTCCCTTAGCTTCTGAAGCTAAATAATGCATACCTGCAAGAAGAGGTCAGACAGGAGCAACATGCACCTTGACAGAGTGCTACAAGGTGTGAGAGCTGTGCAAAAACATGGAAGGTCAATAACAAGTGCAGCAAAGGATTTTCAGATTCCTCTTCATCATACCTTGGCAAGACACTGCAAAAGGGTAAGAGAGGTTGACATGAAAAGCACCTCACCAACACTCTTATTGAACACAGGGTACATTCAACACATTTAACACACAGTCCATCCATTGGAGTAGATGACAAAGGAGCATTTTGTAAGATATTTCATGGCACATGCTGAGCCTTCAAAAGAGGAACCAGTAGTTTGCTTACTAGACAACCATGATTAGCATCTGTCCATAGAGGCAGCAGACTACTGCAAGCAAAATGGTGTGACTGTCCTCAACTTTCCTCCACACTGCAGTCACAAACTCCAGACCCTTGACACATCTCTCAGTGGATCACTTGTGATGTATGTGAACCACACATGTAATGCATAACTAAGCATTCAGGCACAGGGACAGTATATGACATTCATTTTGTCACCAACTAGTCTTTAAATCTGGCCACTTTTCTTGCAAATACCAAAGCATGTTTCAGGTTTCTGGAAGTTACTCCTTCAGTAGGGATATTATTCAAGATGAAGAATTCATGGAAGCATATGTTGCAGATAGAGCTGCCCCTCCTGTGGATGTAACAGCTTCCAGTAGCAACGGTGAACTTCCTGTGACTTTGATGATTCTTATGAACCATGTCTCAATAGAGATTCATAAAAGCAGAACACAGAAATTCAAAAATGCATGTGACACACACAAAGAAGACTTCGAGGGTACTTCCTGCCTTCTTGTCTTGGTGTGTCCGGGAAATGAGGATTAAGTGCATAGACTGCAAGTTTTGGGCACATGAACAGTGCAATGATGGCAGTCCCAACTTGTTTGCTTAAATTGCCAGTCTGATGGGATTGGGATACTTCATTTAGAATGAAAATGTATATTGCTGGTGGCGGGCTAGTGTGATTTGGAGTAACTTTCCTTCCGATCTTCTTCAATCTACATAAATGTGTAGAATTTTGTGCCAATTTTTTTGTTTTTAAACTATTTTATTACCATAATAACACCTCATAGTTATGTGAAACCTGTATCTGACACATTTGTATTACAAAACATTATATTAATAATTGTTATTTTTAGACTTTGGAAAATTGGCACTTTGATTTTCCAAGTATTTTTACAACATGCCAACATGCTCCATCTATGTGGCAGGTTGGTACATGTGCAGAGGTTAGGGAAAAAGCCTTCCCCTCCTATTTCTTACGAACAGTGTCAAATTTGTGTAGGTCAGATTGCAGCCCAAGAGTGCTATTACCCACTTGGGCCCTCACATTCAACTTAACCAGTACAGAGGAAATGTGAGAAATTATATAACGTGGGAAGTGTGCCAACTATTTCCCCTCTCCCCTATGGATGTTGGGAACCACAATCTGATAAGCCAACATGGAACTGTATACTTCCACAGGGAGTATGGATGTAGGGAAGCATTGTCTGTAGGTCAATATGGAAATGGGTACCAGAATGGTGGGAAGTGGGTTTGGTTCGTGACAGGCCTCCTCCAGGAACAGCCAGGACTATGGGAACATGGGAGGCCATTGATGCAGTGCAGGAAGCCATTGTGAGGAGTCTGCAGCTGTCAAAAAAGAAGCTGTTGCAGGCCGTGGGCACCTCTCAGCATAGTATAGCAGACTTTGCACATGGATCTGAAGTTTCAAACTTACAGGGTGGCAGCTGTGCATTCACCACTCGTGGCACAAATGCCTGTATCACATTCTTCCAATAGTTACTACATAGCGATAAGGGCATTTGGTTTTCCTTGATCGTCACCAGCTAGTAAACGAGTAGCCAGTAAACTAGCCACGCCTGTTGCAGAAATGAAAACGGTGGGCCGTCAGCTGTTACCTGATGGTCTGTGGCTGCTAGGGTTTTAGTTCTTACGTTCAACGAGTTTACAAATGGGATAGCCAACTAGCCAGCGAATAGCGAGTAAAGGTGACCGACTTTAACTTCATTCGCTCGGATTTACTACCCAGTGAGTTTCCTGGCTTTTATAATTATACATGGCGAGTTTAACAGCTGCTAGTGAACTCACTGGCGAGTAGCGCGCGAAGTACCCACGTGTAATCCCCGCCGTAGGAACACTCGTGGTATCCCTCTTCTACAACGTTTACGATCTGTGATCTATACCTACACATCCCATTGAGCTTAAACATGGCAATCTCTGAGTGCTATTATCATCGTGCAGTAGTGTGTTGAGATTTCAATGGAAGTGCTGTTACAGGGTTCAGTTGCATGGTCTTTAAACGGTGGTGAATGTTTATTATGGTGGTCCAAATCAGGGGAATTATTCAACATCTTAGTAGAGTTAGTTGGGACAACAATCGTGTTTTGAGGTTGGGTGTTCCATATTACGAAATTTGTGGTTACCATAACCTTAACTGTGAAAAACATGTGGATTCCAAAAGCGAGGCTTCATCATATTGGAACGTGTTAAAGCATGTTATAATAAGGAAAGGGAGCACTGTACAAAATGCTGAAGATAAAAATGTGACACCTAAAGATTATCGCATGCTGTACAGATTTCCGCATATAGCAGTCTGCGGTTTTGTCAACAAGGTTAAGAAACACTTCACAACAATGATGGCCGTAGGAGTTCCTGCAAGCTATCTTTTGAGATTAATGGACATTATCAGCACGGATACATGTTTCATCTTCATTAGTCAAGGTATGCTTTGATTTCAATGTCTCTCGTTACTGGGACTTGAAGTTTATATTTCTTCACGTACATTTCATTACGTATTTCGTAAGATAAAATGATTTCGCATACTCTGCTCTCGTGTGTCACTTAGGTTTAGAAGCTGTAAGGATTAAAATGCAAATTGTGTGAATCCTGTGCCATGCCAAGTTTTAGGCCAGACTTTTATCAATTTTATCACCACTCATAACTAACTACATGGAGCAGAGTCATTCCTGAAAAGCTGGCAGGTTCTCAGCTAGTCAAGAAACTCCCCACATTTTTGGAACATGAAGATTCATTACCACATTCACAAGTTTGTATCCTGTGCCAGAGCAATCCTGTCCATGCCTCCCAATCCCACTTCTTGGAGATCCATTTTAATATTAGCCTCCCATCTACACCTAGGTCTTTCAAGCGGTTTCTTTCCATCAGATCTGTCCACCAAAACCCTGTATCCACCTCTCCTGTCGCCCGTATGTGCCACATGCCCATTTCATTCTTGATTTAATCACCCAAAAAATATTTAGTGAGGAGTACTGAGAGTAAAGCCCCTTGTTATGCAGTCTTCTCCCCTCCCCTGTCACCTCGTCTGTCTTAGAGGGCACCACTTGTGTTAGGTTTAATTTGTTGTAGTAGCTTGGCATAATTCAGTTTAAATAGGGTGATGTGTACCATTATTGCACGCATTTCACTTTAAGTGAAAAATGTAGTGACAAGTAAGGCATTTGGTTTTGCTAATTAGTGTTTCTTATTGTTGGGTTAGATTAGACTGGGTTATGCTCAGTCTGGCTGTTCCAGGTGTATGGAAAACTTGAGATGATTTTTGATGTAACACAGCCCATCCTGTTTATGCATTTATTCTGTTTTTGCAGATGACTGAATGCTTCTTATCAGCAGATTTCAGTTCTCTGATAGTACGGGCAAGTGCTTGATTAACTGTAGATGAAATGGGGTTTAAAGTATTTATTTACTTATTTGATGTAGGACAGCTGACAGGGGATGGTGCTTGAGTGTGGGAGTTGGGTGAGGGGTTAAGAGTTCATTGCCAGAAACAATAATAATGTTACAAAATACTACATAGGGGCTTGGACATGAACATATCCTTCTGAACACTGTAACAGTGGGAGGACATAGGATTTGCAACTTGGAATGTGAGGTGTCTGTGAGTCAGGACCACTAGAAATAGTTTCAAGAGAATTAGTGAAGTATAGGTTAGATTTAGTGGGAGTACAGGAGGTCAGATGGGACGAGTGGCACTGAATGGGCAGAGGGTTATATTTTTATGGAAAAGGAACTGAAAATCATCAATCGGGGACAAGATTTTTTGTGTGTAAGAGAACCACATCAGCAACTAAGAGAGCAGAACTTGTTAGTGATTGGATTTTGTAAATATTGCAAAGGGGTTGCTAGTGTGATGTTATTGTTCTGAATGTGCATGCCTTATCTGATAAAAATGTTGACTCAAAGGGCCACATCTTTGAGGAATTAGAGTAGGTATTCAGTCACATCCCTAAGTACCACATGAAAGTATCATTATGAGATTTTGGTGCACATGTAGGGTAAGAAGATATTTTTTCAAGCTGACAGTTAGGAATGAGTGTCTAGATGAAAATAATAATGACAATGGTGCTGAAGCAGTTAACTTTGACGTATCAAAAAGTGTAATTGCGTAGAGCACAATGTTCCTACATTGAAACATCCATAAATACTCTCCTGATGGGATGACTCACAATCAAATTGATCAGTTAGGGAACACCGGTAAGGAGACTGCGTTGACTGCAGAAACATGTGTCATTATATTATAGGATCATACAAAATTGCAGAATTTGATAAGCTAATTGCCATATGTACCTTTTTTTCTCCATGCATGTTGTGGGATTTCTTCCATCATAAATTTTGTCTGTTCATGCGGGGCTGGTCCAGGCCAGAGCCACAAATTATAGGGATTATACTAGTGGTATAACTGGCTATAATGGAAGAAGAAAACACAAATATCTGTGCAAGATTGAAGTTGCAGTCTTGATTTGAAATGACGTGCCTTAACTTTATATATAAGTTGGCCATTTAATTTAGAATGCAAAAACATTTTGTTTAAACATGAAGGACACCTAACAGTGATTCCTTTCAAAAAATGGCTTCATTTATCAATGTGAAACAGTTTTGTCATTTGAGCCAAGCCGAAGAAATGTGTTACATATTTGTCAGAATCCGTAATGGTTTTATTAGCAAGACAGATTCTAAATTAATACAAAATTGATCTTTTGTTGTGTTGCAGGTGGTGTGATTTGCTGTGCCCTGTATACAGTTGGTATGATCTTCTATAAGCTTGTTGGGTCTGTCTATCTTAGCTCTGATAGCAGCACAGTTAAAATCTCATATTTGGATTTCTGGGGCAAACGTGTTGATGTTTGCTGTCCATTATCAGATATTGTGCCATTTTCTGATGTGAATGAAAGAATTACAGATATTTATGTAAACCTCAGACGATATTCTACACCACAGAAGCTTCATTTTACTGTGCGTTTTGGCAGTGTTCTTGACAGTAAGCTTTTTGCTGATGTGTTTGGTGATATTAATAAATTTGAATAATAGTAAGAACTAGAGTCTGTAAACAAAAATATTGGAATGATAACATATTAGATACTAACCCTTTCAGGATGGTTTGCATACATTTGTTTTACTGAAGAAGCTTTTCACAGCTGGATGGTTTGCAGTATGGTTTCTGTTGCCAACCGGTCTGTCAAACTGCTGTTTACAGTACTTCTCTTCTGAGTGATGTACATGTATGTTACTTCTTCCACATGTAAACTTTTGAATGCTGTACCAGGATCAGAGGATGATGTGGTTTTCTAACTTGCAGGCAGGACATTGTGCTGGTGCATTATTTGTGCTGTATATCATTAGTAAACACATAATCCCATACTATTATGGAATTATGGGCTGAGGTAGTGTAGTTGGTATAGTGACTTGCTAGGGGCCGGATGGTCTGGGGATTGAACCTGAGAGGGGGCGAGATTTTCAACACCCATCCAGGCCGGCCCTGGGGCCCACCCAACCTCATGTACAATTACAGGTCTCTTTCCTGGGCATAAAGGGGCATGGTGTTGACCACCTACCCCCATCTGGCACTGAGGTTAAAGAAAGAGAAGAGCTATACTGCTTCTCTGGAACTTTATGCCCTGTTCTAGGGTGAACTCTAACTTTTATTATGGAATTACTGTTTTTAACACATTGGGAATTTATAATGTAGTTAAATTTTGAATCATTTGAAAAACAGTAAAAATATGAAATGTGTAGTAGCTTTTTTTGTGATATGTGTTACAAGGCACCACAACTACAGGTGTCCAGACACTGTTACTGCTCATTATGACTCCGCTTTCCTGCACAGCCCTGTTGAACACATTAATCAAAATAAATGAGGATGGGGCTGAGGCAGTCTTATTTTTGTTGTGGTTGATGGCATCTCACTTAATGTGCATTATGTAAGGACAATGTTAAGACCTACCAGTTAACTCAGCTTTGCATACATTAAACTGATGTTCACCTGAGTTCAGACATTTCAGTGTGTAATTTCATGTGTAAATTTAAGCTGTTAAGTAGTTTTTTCCCTCAGCACTGGCAGTATTAGCTTTGATTAAACATGTAGAAGCCACAGTGCTTCAATTTGAGGGGTAAATACAGTGAATGAGAATACTGAATTTGAGTGGTTTACTACAGAGTATCCTCAAAGTGATGGTGCAGACGCAGCTGGTCAACAGGTGTGTGGTTTGGCGTGTAGTACAAGAATTTATGTGTACAAAATATATGCATCTGAAGTAAACTTTGCAAAGCTTGTTATGTTTAAGCAACATTCATACTTCGTAAGTGATTTTATTTTCTTTATTAACTGTTACAAACATATGTACAAGAGAAGTTACACGTATGCTACATTTTAAACTTTGTTTGGACACATGATTGTGATTTGTTACAATTATAAGCACTCTCAACTCCATCTGTAATGTGCATAGGCTCGATTTGCTTCACACTGACGGTGCAAGTCTTGTTTCTTCTTTACCACTCTTCCCTGAAATGTATTTACACCATTATCTTAAAGGTACATGTGGTGCTGAGAGGGAAATTTCATCCATTTTTAACCTCACGTGAGTGGTCACCTTCATATTCAAGCATCTCTACGCTCAAGCAACTAACACCAGGCCGATCTCAATGGGGCAAGCAGGAAACTCCCTGCTTCTTCTGGGAGTTGAACTTCAGTCATCCAGACACTTTACTGAAGAGAATATTTATGTACATATGTTTATGTGCCCATTTTTTATGCTGCATTAACTGCTGACATTACAGTCAAATGAACTGTCCAGGACATTATGAAGGATGTGAGAGGAAATGGCCATGGCCTGTGAGGTACTGCCCCAGTAGTTCCTTGGACAAAGGAAAACCATTAAAAGAAGCCTATAAAGCAGGTTCCTGACAAGAATTTGAAGCAGGACATTAGGGAATGCACTATTAGAAATCCAGAAGCCTTTGTCTACTTTATAGTCTCGATTAGTTAGGTTGTAAGGTGCATACAGACTATTCTAGGAACTGGGATAACTCAGTAGGGATAGTGACCAGTCTACGAGCTGGATGATCCAGAGTTCTGTCCCCAGCATGGGCAAGAGATTTGTCTCTTCTCCAAAGTGTCCAGACTGGCTCTGGGACCTCACCAGCCTCCTATTCAATGGGTGCTGGGTGTACTTTCCTCTGGGGTAAAGAGGCTGGAGCTTGAAGATGACCACTCACCTTCATCCAGTATCAGTGTTAAGAATGAGTGGAGCTGTACCTCTACTCCATCTGCGTGTCTTTACAGCATGAAAAGGGACACTTGTTTGATTTCTAATAATACCTATATTACTTGCAGCTATGTTGTGTGCATGGAATAAATGTCATAAAAGTATTGTTATGAAATGTCTCCATATGATGACTGTCTTTTGCTTGCAGGAAGAACAGAGGTAGAGTTATCTCCATTTGCATTTTATTTTCAGATACGAATAATTTCGTTTTTCTTTTCAACATTTTCACAAATCTAACAAAACTGCACGGGAAGTACCATATTTACTCGAATGCAAGATGAGGCTTTTTTCTTAAATTTGGTGCTTAAATATGTGATGTCGTCTTACATTCGCATATGAAGCGCCGAACCAGACTTCACTGTACCAGGCCACACCACACTGGATTGCTCTGAACTGGACCATGCTGAGCTGAACCAAGGCTTGCATCATCAAACTGTCATGTACAGTCGAAAGACAGAACAGGGCATGCCTAAAGCTTTTTAAATGTATTTATGTGAAAAGAAAAAACTTTTGAAATATTTATAAAGTTAAGGTAGAGAAGTACAAACTGTATGTTACTGTAGTGCAATGAAGACTGGGGTACATGTTACCACCCCTGGCTGCACTGTGTTGTGAGTACCAATTATGCTGACTGGTAGCGAGGAGTGGCAGTTCCCATGGGATCAGAGTGGCCATGCGAGCAAGCAAGGAAGATTGGGTGGGCGGGCTTTGGAGACTGTTGGGCTTTATCGTGAAGCTTTGTATCCCAAAGGACTACATTATGAACAATCATTAGTCTGGAAAAAAAGTATCACAAGTAAGAAAAATGCAATTTATGATTTCTGTACAGGAGTAGACTGCCAAAAGTTACACTCTTAGCCGTGAGGAAGCATTAGTGTCACTGTTCTTCAGAGTGGAATAATGACTATGTGATTAGAAAACAGTGTCACGTGTTCTGTTACATATTTTAGAGTTGTGTCACTTTTCTTTTGGACTAACAGTTGCCTGGTAGTATGCATAAATGTTTTGTTCGTGACAGTGGTACTCAAAGAAAAGAAATCTGAAGAGCACAAAGAGGGCTACGAGCGCAACCCACGTTCCAAATGGAATCAGGTGAAGTTATGACTCAAAATTTAAAGTGATGGTAATTAACTATGCTCAGAAAATGAACAACTGCAATGCAGCAAGAAAGGTCAGTGTTGCAGAACCAAACATACGAAGGTGGAAGGAACAAAAAACAGAAGCTGCTTAGGTAAACTGCATCCGAAAACCTTTGGTGGCCCCAAGCATGGATGTTTCCAAGAATTAGAAAAGGAAATTGTTGAGTTTGTGTGCTTGAAGAGAAAAACTGGAGCGTTGATTACGTGCAAGACAGTAAAATATAAAGCGCGGGAACTTGCTAAATTGCACAGTATCACTCGGCACCATTTCAAGGCCAGTACGGGTTGGTGCATGCATATGATGTGGAGGAATGGGTTCAGTCTTTGTAGAGCCTTGCTTTTCCAGAAATTGCCAGCAGACTTTGAGGAAAACCTTGTTGCTTTTCAGTGACATGTGACTGACTTCGAAAAAAGCACAGTTACATTCTCAGCCAAATAGGAAATGCCAATGAATCACCAGTGTGTTCTGATATGCCATCCAATTACACTGTAGATGACTCTGGGGCAAAATCTGTGGCAATTAAATCATCAGGTTATGAAAAGATACGTGTAACACTCATGTTGGTGTTATTAGCAGACGGTAGCAAGTTGCCACCATACATGACTCTAAATCGCAAAAATATGCCTAAGGAACAACTGCCTAGAGGAATCATTGCCAGATGCCAGCCTAAAGGTTCGATGACCAATGAACTTACAAAGGACAGGTTGTTAGTGGTGCGGAACGGAAGGCCAAGGACACTCCTGAGAAAACAGGGAATGCTGGTCTTGAATGCATTTACAGGACATCTAACACCAGAAATAAAAGCCACAATTCCTGGTGGTTCCATCGACACAGACCTTGTGGTCATACTTGGGATGACTTCACAAATGCAGGTGCTAAATGTTGTGGTGAACAAACCATTCAAAGACCACCTAAGGCAGTTGTAGAGTGAGTGGCTCGTGACAGGGGACCATGCTTTGACCCCAGGTGGAAGAATCACGAAACCCAGTGTGACCATTCTCTGCCAGTGGATCATAACAGCATGGCAGCGCATCTCACCAGAAGGGACTGTGAAGGGCTTTCACAAGTACTGTATACCCAAATACAATGGATTAGGACTGATGGTGATATGTTGTGGAATGAGAGTGAAGATGATGGGTATGTTATAGAGCGTGAGGAAGACAAAGGTACTCATTGTGAAGTTGGAGACAGTGACACTGATTGGTAAAGGTAGCTACAATTTGACATGCTTTGTGGATTAAGTGTATGAAGTTAATAGTAAAATATTTTTTCTTAGCAGACGTTTTATTTTTGGGGGGTCACCTTAGATTTGGATAAATACATCTTCCCTTGGCACAGGTGTTTTATTTAGCACCGGCCGCGCCGGTCATCTTACATTCGAGTAAGTATGGTAACTTTTTTCTATGGTATATATCTTGGCAACAGATAAAAGACAGTGACTGCACACCTGATTTGCTGCTGCATCCACCAGTTCCCATGCAAGTTTCTCAGGGAAGTGCATTTTAGGATCCTTGTCCTTGGCAGCCAAAATTAACCACTTCATTGCCAGGAACCGAGATCTGCTGTCTGGTATTGGGACAGGAACCTGTACAGAAAATAAAGAATAAATATTAACAATTAAAAGCACCAAAAATAATTTTTGCACAGTATCTTTCTCAGAAAACAACCAAGATCTGCTACTCTTCTGCATCATTCTCTTTCAGATGCTGTCATAATGACTGAAATGAGAGATTACTTAGTAGTGTGGTAGTAGAAACTGATGTTGTTACTTGTTAGAACTGGTTTCTATGCATATTTTATGTTGGAAACAATCAAGACTGATTGATAATGGCAGTAGTGTCAGGATGACTTGCTTAAAGTGCAACCACTGGCAATAGACAAATGACCTGTACTGAATGTGAGGGTTTCATCTGTAGAAGGCCTCATTGAATTTTATTAATTTTGTTTACATGACGTTCATAAAGTTAATGTTTAACCCTTTAAAGACGAAATGTGTCTGTTTTGTATAAAGACTCAGTGCGTACCGCACAGTAAACACTCCCCACGTCGGTTATCCAAACCAATCTGTTAATGCTGCATAAGGCGAAAGTTGCTGTTGTTCTGAGATCCGTACAAAACACATAAACGCAATGTGAGCACCACGCAGAACTGTTTAATGCTAAACCTGGTGGTACATAAAGTTACTGCTAGGTTTTAAAAGGTTAATGCTGTCATCTCAGCATTATTCAGTTCACTTTGATGCACTTGTTTATTGTCTGCATCCAAGAATGTCAGGTTCCATTCAGTGTGGTACATATCAGTCCCATACAACCTCCATGTTATATTAGGTTGAAATATAACTAACAGTTCTCTTTAAACTTGTTTATTGTACAAAACATCTGTGATATAAACTGTACTTTCATCTAAATCACATTTTGATATGGCGCATATTCATATTTAACAAAATACAAATACAAATTTCTTTCTCCAGCATACTGTCTAGATTTCTGACTAGCTTAATCAACAGTAAATTTAAGCATCTGTATAGTGTGATACCGGTACCACTGCTACACTCTCTCAGCACCAGGTTTATGCCTATGAGAAATTATGGTTACAGCCACTTAATTGATTAATTTACGGTTTAATGGTGCTGGTAATAGCTTAAATTATATAGCACTGAATAGCAGAATGACCCATCAATAATGAATTGAAAATGATTTGGAAGTGGTCAGGGCCTAACTTGTGATAGTCACAGTGTTTGCATGGTGTGCATGAGGTAAACCACACAAATTTAGGATAGGAATTGGTGGCACACTCTTGTGAATACCCTAATCAATCTCTTGGTTCCACAACAGGCAGTGAATTTCTTGACTAGATGAATGATTATTAGCTTCTGTGGGTCTGTGCCCCGTGGGTTAGGAGCTCTAATAGATATGGAAAATGGCATTCCTGGACCTATGTGATTCACATGTAAAAGCTACAGAAGAAGTTTGACTTTTCTTGTTTGTTTACTCTTCAGTTATTTTATAATCCTGTATCAACCTTGAGATTATGGAGCATCAAATTACAGTAGGCTGACTGTAAATTTTAAGAATTCAAGAGGATATGAAGGGAAGCAGTCCATGCAATTCTGCAGATGTCCTGGGAACAACAGTATGCTGGGTGAATGACTTAATATCCCAGTCATGGAACTCTGATTTAGTAGTTAAGTGAAATTAATGTATAAATATTGATTACACGCAGTTAATTAGACAATGAAACATACTGTCAATATTTTTTGTGGAGATACTGAAGGAAACAACAAAGCCCATGTATAGCAAAGCGGCAGCACTGGCAAGCATAATTAACAGGGCATTTTCACTTTGCAATTGGCACCGTGTCATCAGAAATGGAAGGCTTGAACTAAACAATTGTCAATTACAGGTATTATAGTAACTTTTTTTTCATTATTTTTGTATAAGTAGAAAATGTATAATTCTCATTTTCTGTTGTTTCTTCATGTTTATGACATATTTAGTGCTTTCTTACAACTGTCTTCCTGTGTCCCCGCCCCATCCCAATCACTTGAGAAATGATAGTTTTCACCAGGGCTGTGGAGTTGGTACACGAAACCTCCTACTCTGACTCCTCAATTTTTAAAACTCAGGTCTGACTCTGACTGCTTCATAAAAGCTCAATATGTATTAATAATGGTAAATCTATAGGACACTTCATCACAACCACGTGAATCATCAGGCTACTTTTTAGACTTATAGCCTATATTTAAGTATAAGTCTAATGGTTATTGTAGCTAGTATCTGTTTAAGATTATATGTCGAGGCCAGAATCAGAGTCAGTACATTTTTACCGACTTCAACTCCTTCATAAAAGCTCAATATGTGTTAATAAGAGTAAACCTACTAAAATGGTAAATGGTATCATAAGACACTTAATCACCACCATGTGAACCATCAGGCTACATTTTACATTTATAATCTGTATTTGAGTATAAGTCTAATGGTTACTGTAGCTATCAAGGCTCTGGAGTTGCAGTATCTAGTTAAGATTTAGACTGTGGTTGGAGTTGGAGTTAGTGCATTTTTACCAACTCCAACTCCACAGCCCTGGTTTTCACCGTACGTCAGTATGTAAAGTGACATGGTCAAACCGTTTCAAGTACTGCATGAGTAGTTATACTTCTACTTAAATATCCTTCTGGCATCTGCAGTCACATTCTGCGTGACTTACAGCCACTCGCTGCGCCATTTCGTCAGTAGCCAACCTGGTATGTCACTCCACCACGCTTGATCGGTGTCAACTGGAGTACAGGTTTGCTGTTGATTATGGCAGCATGGAAGATCTTTAATGGATTTGTTTCAATGGAGGCTTTCTTTTCAGAGTCATCCACGCTATGGTACCGCTGCAACTGGATTCTCTTAATTTTCTCAAAAGCCTAAAGAATAAGAATTTGTCAAAATACCATGCTGCAAATTAAAGATAATGTATGCAGATGCTATAGAACTATTTTACTTGAGATCAACAATTCAGAGAAAAAAAAATGTGTTCTTCCTGTCACACAGTCTGACAGGCATTCATGTCACATGGCATTTGGTTATTTTCACCCCTATTTTACATAAAGAACATCAAAATCTGCTGGCCTTCCTAAAATGTAATAATACTACCTCCTCAACCAATTCCCGTGCCAGAAGTTTCCTTCCATCCCTCATCACAAGGTTTGTGAATTTCCTGGTAAAACAAAAAATTGACTTTTAAAACATCAACTCCTGATCTGTCTCAGAACAAGATACATACATTAGCTATAAGTTAGATCATATGTGCCAATAACTTACCATATTATCCAAATATCATTAACACCACTGTTCTTAAAGATAACATTAAAGTAGATAATAAAAATTACACATTGACTACAGTGCTATGCAGCTACCAAATCCTGAGACTTCACGAAACAGGAAATGACAGTTACTAATATATTTTTATAATACCATAAATTACTGACATGACATCATGATTAAGGTTGATATGAGTATGCAAAGAGGACAGTTCAATGTATAATGTTCAGAAAAATAAGTACACTTTTTGTATATGGTATGTGTAACCATGAGTACCCACTATGCTATTACCATTCTGTCACTGTAACAAGGAGAACCAGTACATTCAGTTATGGATAACAGGTAGCTTATTGACAGATGCAACCGTAAGTATTAAGATAAAATAAATTCAGGACTTACTGATATGGGGCCTAAGTACTGAGCACGTATGTGGCAGCTATCAAAAAACTTTTATTATAAATGATGAGCACAACTTTTCAAAACATGAAGCTCAAATGATGGAAAATGAATTACTGTGTTTTGGAAGACCCTTAATTCCTTAAAATACAACAGTAATTAATTATGTTATCACTGCTGAATTCCAGATTTTGTTTACAGGTACTTGTGGGTTTTGTAAGATTCCCCACATAAACAGTTCAAGCAGGGAGTGTTTCTAAACCATGTTTTGAAAATAATATTCAGATGAGCTTTATGCGTCAAATGACATTCACATATGATTTATTCAGTACTAGGTATGTCTAAGTGGAGGGAAATATTCTTACCTACCTAACAAGATCATCGTGGAATACAGAGCATGTGGCATCAGCACGTGCTGCTTTGACTGGTACATGTAAGATATTTTCTATTTCGCCGGATTCATACATTGATTCTTGCTTTTCCTTCTTGAAAACAGGCTCCACAAACTGTGGGCCATACATGCTATATGAATTTACAATATTTACTGATCTGAAAGCAAAAAGCCATACCAATCATTAAAACGCTATACAAAAACAACACTTGGTGGTTTGGAATAATGCAGGGAGCCCGTTTTCGTGTACATATTCTCATATTAATAATTGCTATGCGAGTTTAGGTTATGTGGCCAACAAGTACCAGCAAACACAGCTCATTTCTCATATACTGTGTCATTTATTTATTTGTTGACATATCTGTTTCATAGATTCAAATTCGCTTTACGGCTCTGAATATAAAACTTGTCAATGCAATATAACAGCATAAAACAACAAACACAACACAATGCCAATTAACATAAATCAACATAAAATAATATAATTTAATACAGTGTCGTAGGCTTGCTTGCTTAACAATCGTGTCATATCAATATAAACACAACACTTAAAATTAATCAACAATAATGTCAACACACCTGGTACCCAATCAGAATCTCATACACCAATTTGTATCAAAATCAAACTTATACACCGGCTCAAACCAATGTTCAAGACAGTACAGTAACAACTATTGTATGTGGTTAGAAACTATTGTCAGCTGTAAAAACCCTATAAATGAGGAGTTTTAGAGTAAACATACCTGTACAAAGCTCCCATACTATTAATAAAAACATTTTTTCCCAATACCGAACCCAACACTTTATTTACCGACGCCATATTTTTTTCCGGATATCGACAATAAATATACATCTTTATTTTCCACTATATTTTGATCTGAGCAGAAATTTGTCGGAGAAATAGGATGTTAATTAATAAGGTATATTGCTCAATAAGTTTGGTTGGTCGATATTTCGAAGGTTGCTATACTTTCATCATGATTGTGATCAGAGTGGTTGGGAGAGAGTGTGTGTTATTGGAGGAGGCTGATGATAAATCTGTGGATGATGTGTAATCTGTGGCTGCACTGATGTCACGCTTAATAGGTCTGTAAGTTATTATGATTACATGAATAAAAAACTTCAGTTCTAGTGCTAACACCTTCATAACACGCACAACACTAATACACAACTTCTGTACATGATCTGAACTCTGAACCACTGCCCACCTGTTAATACAGATTCCGCTTGGGACTCCACAAGACCTTGCTTCCCGGGCTCCATTTAACTTACTCGATCATCTGTGCAACGGGTTGATTCGCGTGTACCGTGAGCGTTGGGTGTATGTTACTGGGCGGGAGGTGAAATATGTTTACGAAAACGCTTGTATGCCAGCTTTTTCAGAACTTAAGGTATTTAAGTTGGATTCATAGCATCCATTTTAATGGCATATTTTACATTCCATGTGACTGTGTTATTCACGTAGAAAAATGCCTTTTTGTCGTGGAACAACACGTAGGAACCGAAGTCGTTCATAACTTCTAGTATCTTGGAAAGTAGATTATATGATAACTGCCGAAATACTATGAGCCATTTGAACGTATCTGATGAGGTGCTAATAACTGGAAAGTGGAGATCGCGGTGCATGTAGTTGGTAACCTAACTTAATTACGTTGAGCACTACTGAGTTCAGTACACTCCAGAACCAAGTGATGTATTTTTACATCACATTGTCAGTAAGTTAGGTCAGACTATTTACAATCAGGTATCTGCAACGGCCGCAACTTTAAATGTTTTCACCTGTAATAAAGAATAATGTGTGAAACTTGACATGTCATTGTTCCAAGCCTGTATGCTGTATCGCTGAAATCGTAACAAATATGCCGGTACAGTATAAACGATAAAACTACGTCAATGCGTGTGTGGCCGAATTTATTGCTCTTCGACCGTTTACTGGAATGTTTGCATGAGATGTTGACTATATTTCATTTTCTTACCCTGAACCTATTCTACCTTTTGGATAGGAGCTCTCCAATCCTTCCTTTACATTATTTGTAATCGGCCTCCTCGTTCTCAGTGCAGAACTTCTGGACCTCCAAGTTTTAGCATTTTTTCTTTCATTTGTGTCTGTCACTTATCCATGTGGCATGATGTATCCTCAGGTTGCAGATGGACATGAAAAATAGCTGCAAATGTACTGAATAAGCAGTTGTGGACAGTAATCAATGGTCTTGGGCTGAGTGCAAACATCACACATGAAAAAAAAAAAAAGAAATGAAATGTTACACAAGGTCTTGCCTTGGACAAATTCTTCAGAATGACCTAAGCGACGAAAAATGCACATCGGAAATTGTTTAAGTCAGGTTCTCTGAAGTCAGCGGCAATAAAATTATCAGTGTATTAAGTTAGATTTAGCAAGAGCGTGATGGGACCAGTGTAACAATGGAGAAGGGAATGTTAGTTAAGAATAGGCCATGTCACACTGCTGTAGAATAGTGCAGTCATCATTGTAGTTTAGTATAATGGTATAGTGGGGGGGATGTTCATTCAGGTTGTTGTACTGTACATTAAATATGTGGTGTGAGTGACAACTGTAGTAGTGTAGTTGCTGCATTATTTTATATGTATTTCACAATGGATGTCAGCAGTTATTGTTATGTTTTTAAAATAGTAGTAGTAGTAGAGTTCACATGAGACTGTGTTTTATTCATAATTCATTATTCACACCACTAGTTTGGCTTATGGTCAGGGTTTAGTGTTAATGCACTGTTGTCAGTGGAAGTCGTGATCATCTTTTGTGGGCCCTGCTGTGCTAGTACTATACCACTTTTACATTTCCAAAACTGTAGCAGCTTTTTTTTGTTGTAGTTGCTCAGTTTGTATATAGTGGGTTGTTAATTGTTGAATATTATCTTAATTTTATTGTAGTAGTTTTTCTTTTTCATTATGACTTAATCAATGCCATTCTTGTTCTTTGTATGGGCTGCAGTCTATGTTTCTGATAATTTTGAGGAGTTTTGGAAATGGATCCATGTTCTCTGCATTGCATTTTTGGTGTACACATACCCTGCTCGGCAATGAATATAACTCTTCTTTCTGTTGTACGTGTATGTGTCTTTTACATATATGCAGGGTGGCCGTCTGGTGTTTGTATGTGCTCCTGTGCTTTTGTCAACTGGTTCACATTTTAATGTGTATATTCTTCATTTTTAAGTGCATTACAAGATTCCCAGCAGTAACTTAGTGTTGTTGTTCCTGGTGGTATTCCTTCTTTGACTATTTCCGTTACTCTTCGGCCGTGCATGGCTACTAGGAATGTTTTTCCTGTTTCTTGTTCCTCTCCACTGAATAAGCTGTAGTCTTTTCTTTGATGGTTCCTGTTATACTTCCCTTTGCTGAATTTGCTTTGATCTCTTTCAGCTGTCTCTCCTTGTCATAATTTTTTGCATGTGGTTTGTATATATATCAACATGCCTTCTCAGCAAAATTGGAACCAATCACCTCTGTTGATATTTGGTGTTCTGTTTCTATGGCCTTTCATGGTATTGTCACAGTTTTATCAATGTTTGTAGCATTCCTTCCAGAAGAGTGAGGTTGTGAACCATGATGAGTGTCTTACACTTTTCCTTGCTGCACATTGTTCCATATACTTCTCTATATTATACCTCTCTGACATAGCTACGTATTTGTATTCATAACTTACTTTGATGGTTTTGCACACTTTCCTGCCATAACATTTTGGGCACTTCATTTGTTTCCATATCAGTCCCACATTAGCTCATATTTATAATGTTCCTTTCAATTCAGGCACTTTTCCTGACAGGTTAAAAATAGCTAAAGTGAAACCTCTTTATAAAAAGGGGACATCCATGATGTTCAGAACTACAGACCAATATCTATACTGTCAGTTTTTTCAAAGTTATTGGAAAAGTTAATGTATAATAGGTTAATAGCTTTCATTGTAAAAAATAATATATTAACTGAAGCCCAGAATGGTTTCTACAGAAAATAAATCAACAGAGACAGCAAGTCAGACTTTTATAGAAAGTATACAGGAGGCCGTGGATAAAGGCCTACATGCAATAGGACTACTCTTTGACTTAACAAAAGCATATGATGTTGCAAATCATGATATCGCACTAGATGAACTAAATTCATGTGGTATACGAGGTAGAACAAATTTGTGGTTAAGTCATATTTGACACGCTGAGTGCAGTTTGTAGAAATAAACCAAACTGATCATAGTAATGCAAAACAGAACAGATATATTTCCTCATGCATGCAAGTAAGGCATGGTGTACCCCAGGGCTCTGACTTGGGGCCTCTCTTGTTCTTACTGTTTATAAATGATCTTCTGTTAAATATTCAAGGGGCAGAATTGGTATTTGTGTACGATACCAATTTGTTAATTACTGGAAAAGATTAATTTTTTTTCAACATAAAGTAACAAAAGTTATGAGTGAGGTAGAAACATGGTTTCAAAGAAATAAGCTTCTCATAAACACTGGGAAAACAATAGCAATGTAATTTCACTCCAAACAAATGAGACTTCCTTCAAGACCTAAAGTAACTTTTAACAATTTGGAAATTGCCTATAAATTGGACGTGAGGTTCTTAGGGCTCTGTATTACAGAGAACCTAAAATGGGATGCCCACATACATGCATTCAGTTCAAAATTATGCGAAGTAATATACATTATTAAGTCATTAAAGGAAATAATCAGCCCTTACATAATAAAAAGTATTTATTATTCAAATTTTCAGTCAAGTTTGAGATATGGTATAATTTTTTGGGGTGGGGGTAGTGAGAGTAAGCCAGTCTTTAAATTGCAAAAAAGAGTCATTCAAATAATTAGTGGTGCCAGTAAATATACGTCATGTAGACATATTTAAAGACTATAGTATACTCACAGTATCGTCTTTATATATACGGGAAGTGATATATTTCATTAAAAAATACAAAGAGTCTATGGAGCAAAACATACACATTCATACTCATAACACACGAAGAAAACTGGATTTACATGTTCAGTATTGCAATAGAGTTCTCTTCAGGAAAAGTGTAGTAAATATGGGAATCAGACTGTATAACAAGGTTCCAGATCATGTACAAATGGGAGACAATTTTAAATCTTTTAAAAGATACTTAAAATCCTTTCTGTTGCAGCATTCCTTTTATTCAGTGGATGAATTTATGAAGTTTCGATATCTAGGATTGTAAAAAGTCAAGAATTGCTTACGCTTATTCATTTTAATTAATTTTATATTCAGGCAGTGAATTATAGTGTATTACATTTTATACACTTTATTTAATATTATGGACTTACAAAAACACTATCACCAACAAATGCACAAAGAGAGTTTTATCATAAATTGTAACACACTCCTATATGTTTTGACCTTGCTGGGTCATCTTCAGGGAGAACTTTTTGTTATCATTACACTAAGGTTGCACTTTATAGTTGAGTGAGAATGTGCTGTTGACTGTGTACTGCGTTGTTTTTGGAGGCATGAACTCTTTGTGGTCTAGGCTTGCACTGCAATGCAAGCCGGGACCACAGAGAGTTCATGTCTGCAAACATCTAGTTTTCAAGGTACAGCCCAACATGTTGGCCCCAGTCCTTTAGATTTTTATCTGTGGGGACATTTAATGATCCTAGTGTATTGAGCTCCAATTACAAATGCAGAGAAACTGCAGTGCACTTTTTATGCCTGTCAAACCATTGACAACTGCCCCAGGACCTTTGAAAGGTTATGACAGCGCATGATGAGACGTGTCCATATGTGCAATGATTCAGATGGAGGACATTTTGAGCATTTGTTGTGAATTGTGACTTGATAAGCAGTAAGAACTCGGCAGATATTAAATTGAAAATGTGTACTGTAAATGTATTACGTCCATTGTAAGTAGAATATTACACATTTAAGGCAATGTTTACTGTAATCTTTCAATTAAACTCAAAAGTCACTCATGTTCTGATATGTGTTTATATGAACTGTTTTCTTTGTTTGGTGTGAGGAATTCACTCTTGAAGTTTGGCCAACTATTTTAGATGCAGAACCTCTATAGTTTCCAATGTGCATGCTAACTTGAGTTATAAAAGTTGTCATACAAAGGATAATATTTATGAGGAACTGGAGCATGTATTCAGGAGCACATGAAAATTATGTTTGAAATTTTGATGCAGAATTTGGGAGAGAAACTATTTTCAAGGTCAGAATCAGGAACAAGAATTTTTGTTAAAGATAAAGGGGCACAGTATTGAACTTTATGTCAGAAGGTCGGATGGTCAAGCGCATGAAATTTGTACTCACAATGAAAAGTCAGGTAATGCTGAAATAGTAAGGCTTAGGAAAGTATTACAGAGGGGGCCAAGTTTGGCCAAAGAGAGTTGAAACTAGCATCAAACATGCTTTGATGAAGAATGTTGAAAGTTATTAGATAAAAGGAAACACTAAGTTCCAGTGGTTGCAGAATCCAAGCCATTTGAATGCATATGTTCCTTAAAGGATTTAGGTAAAAAGTTTATTCATGGTATTAAAACAAATGCTACAGTTATGAAATTTGATTAAAACACTGAATATGATACTGCTGCCTTTTTAGGCATGTTTGCAAAATTGTGAAATGTGGCTGTTGGCTTCATCTTGTCATGTCATGTCTGTCTGTTGGCATAGAACAACTCGGCTCCCACTGGGCAGATTTTTATAAAATTTTATGTGTTAGTACTGTATTTTTTGAAAATCTGTTGAGCAAATTCAAGTTTGATTAAAATCTGACAATAATAACGGGTTCTTTACCCGAAGACCTGCGTACATTCACATTATCTCACTGAATTATTCCAGAATTAGAATGTTTCAGACAAAAGTTGTACAGAAAATCGGAACACCCGTTGTATATTCAATAACTGTTTTCTGAAAATCATGCCATTTGTGAGTTAATGTGGAACAATATGGTCGGGCCAGACATGCTACAGATCACAAAGAACATGATGCAGAAAAGATGTGATTTGCATGCAAGATAACTAAGGCAATAATAAGGACACACACTCATAATATTTTATACGTACTGCTTTTCCATGGTAACAGTAGTTATGTGAATGCACCTCAGTGTTGTGTTATAAGTACATTGGCTGTCTTGTTCGTTCTTGAGAACACACTCTGGTGGTGACAACATTTTAGATCCTAGCTCGGATGATGAGCTAATAATCATGGTGCTGTCACTGGCTGATTTCTTGTATTTATGTTCAGACAGGGAAGGTATAAACTCCCACCATTCAGTCCAAGACAGTTACACTGGAGTAATGTATCTCAGGTGGTCTCAAGTGAACTAACAACTTCAAAATGTAAGAACTGGAATCTTCTCCAAATGATAAAAAGCAAATTCAACTACACACCTGCAGTGTCTCTATCACAGCTGATTGGAAACAATAGTGTACAACCATCTTATCCTGTCCATGGGCAGCCAGTCACACATCAGCTATGCAGAACAAGTGAAATTTGCAACCAACTGCAAAGAAATGGGACTTGGGGACGAGTATTTGTGCGTACTAAAGTTAGATGTTATTTTCCCAGACCATGTGAGTATAAAAGGATCAAAAGACATGGCTGGAAAGCACGTTTGGCAACTGCTGGAGGAAGAAGAGTCATCATGCGCAGGATTCTAAAGGGAAGACATGTTCTTACTCATTAATAATACTGTGTGGTACTGTAGTTCAGTGCATGTTCAAAAAATGTATTTTATATCAATAAATCTCATACAAACATGTATTGTATAACTATTCCACAATTATCTGTCACATTTCACTGCACATCTCATGTTTTCTGTATCATCAACAGGAAGAAGACCTAGAGATTCACAAGTCCACTGAAAGCTACTTGGAAGTGGTGCTTCAGTAATGAAATCATTGTCTTTTCCCAGATAGTTTGGCAGAATTAATCTTCGAAGATGTAAGTGGGCTGGTATGATTACTTCTTGGCCAGGTTTAATTGACAGTGCTGCTTGCAGATTCTGAGGCAGCTTCTGAAATATTACAGTGAATAAATGGTAGAAGACTAAACTAAGTATTACTTAATTCATTTACACTTAATTAAAGCAGTAATAATCATATAGGCAAAATATATCAGATAATGTTAATTCACAAGCAGAGACCAGTTCCCACTGATTATGGGTTTAAATCCAATTGCGCTGCTGGAGTACTTACCGGTATTTTACAGAGAAGCATGTACTATGAACCCACAGTGCAGTTAATAGTAACTATGGATTTCCAGGGGGCAAAGCGGCCAGGGTGTGGCATTGAGCTTCCCCGATCTAGCACTGAGGTTATAAAGAGTAAAGCTATACCTCTACTCCCTGTCTGGGCCTTCATGATCTGTTCTAGGGTGAACTTCATTTTTTTTATCTGACATTATAGGGTGCCTTTGAAGCCAGAATAAACTTGATGATCAGTGTAAGCAGCATGGACAATTAAATGTCCAGCTTGCAGTTCACCACAAGGATTAAAAATCTCAAGTGTAAAGAAATAAACCGTCATCACAACAAAAGCTTTTATTTTGTTCAGAGATTTAGTGTATTTTACAACATGTTTTGGCCAACTTGGCCACCTTCAGGTAATACAGTTGTTTACAGAATACTTGGCAGGAAATTATCAACATAAAGTATTATAAGAAGAATTGAGGTCTAATTTTTTATATAAAATAGTATTAATAAGTAAGGTTATGTTACAGGAATAAATCCTGAGTGGGAGGTATTGCAGCTGTATGGCATTCTGTCCTTGCCAGTTTTAGGTTATATTAAGTAACACACTCGATTATGGCTTATAGTATTACTTTATGATAATTGTGTAGGGTGGATTTCTGGGTTTAAGTTTCTTATCTGGAGTGTATACTGAAGAATTCACCCTACAAAATTATCATAAAGTAATACTGCACACCATAGTCAAGCATCTTACTTAATATGATATTGACGTAATGCTTCTGGCCGCACTATGGCTGTGGGGTCAACTCAGCCTCTAACAGAAATACGTACCAGGCATATTTCCTGGGAGGTGGGAAAGATGGCCGGTGCATAGGGCTGACAACCTTACCACCTTCATGAGCTGAATGTCTTGAAATCTGGGACCTGGGAGGTGTAAAAGTCAATGACAGGCGCTAGACAAACAGTCACAGCAATAATAGCTTTTAGAAAGTCTAATAAAAACTCACTAGAGTGTTGGGCTGGTGCTTACTGGTCAAGCAGGAAAAAAAACACCCTATAGTAACGAAATACAGTAAAACCCTGTTAAAAGACGTTTTTGAAAATTCCAAGAAAATTTGACTTCTTAAGTGGGAAATGTCTTAAAAGGGTAGGAATGAAAAATTCTATTTCTTAATTTTTTTGTGAACTTATTACATGTGGATGCTAAATTTATACAATTTCCACTTGTCTTAACACATTCTCACCTGTATCTGACCATCTAACCATTTTGTCTGTAACCTTTCATTCACAGTTTCATTTACACCTTTAACTATACTGTTACTGACTTTTCATTCACAAGTTCATGTCATTCCAGATGTTTACTTTTCTTTCAAATATTTGTCAAGCATGAGTTGTCTTGCTCTTTTTTCAAACACAGTTGTGGTATACATTTTCAGATTCCGTACGTTTGCTATTAGGTAGACCATAAGGGATGGTCATTAGTTCCAGGCACTTTCACGAACTGTGCAGTGTCTTGAATTTATTTTCTGGAATTGCTGACATAACTTACTGCACACAGTCACCACAAATATTCACAGTCATGCTATACCACAACGCATTTTATTACCACCAATAAATTATGTGTAAACAAGTTGTCGCATGCAAGCACCCACACACCTGACGTCAGACTGCTGTCCCCCCAGTGGTATGGCTTCCACCTCCACATGGCTTACGCACCACAAGGTAGAACTCTGCGTGAGCAAAGTGGAACCCTGGGTGGTGTCGGCTAGCGCACCTAAACTTCTTCAAATGTTATTGGCTACCTGAGTTACCTCCTAGTGACCAGCCAATTGAAACTTCCACATGCCAGCATTGCCAAATACAGGCTCATGTAGGCCACAGAACAGCTAGGATAGGCTTCCGGCCCCCCAGTGCAATCTATCGGTCATCGTGACAGAGATCGAGTAGTGGGGACTGACTGACTGCAGTCTCTGTATTACAGGAAAAATACGACACCCCACGCCATGAGGTTAAGTCATTCTGCTGTGTGAAACTTGCAGAAATGACTTTGGAGATTAGCATATATGAACAGATCGTGCCACTTGAACGCAGTATTTTGGAAAAAGAACGAATGGAAACTCGGGGAAATTGTTTAAGAGTTTGATACAGAAAATGTATTAAATGGCTAAATATTGTTTTGTCGTCAAATTTGTTACTTCTTAGGTGGGAAATTTTCTTATGCAGGGACATATTAAAAGGGCAACATGTAATGTTAATCAAATGGGAGTATTTTGGTGCTTTTTTATTCTGACTTCTTAGGCGGGAAAACATCTTACACAGGGATGTCTTAAACAAGTTTTACACTACACGACAAAGCACTACATAATTTTCTCTTGTCTGCTCTGATGTGCACCTTGTAACATTAAATTATACCAGACCAACTGAAAACTGGATGTAGAGACGCCAAAGACAGTTCAGTTCTTCCCTTGAGGAGGGAATCACTTGCAGAATTTTTTTTCTTTTTTCAGTTTTTGTCACATTCACAGTGAATAGTTATAAAAATGTGCCTGTCACCTTTGCCATGTCTGTCTGAATGTAAGAACTTGAGAACTGCAGTTTTAAATGAAATGTTTGATTACAGGGTGTTTCACTAAAATTTACCAACATATTCCACTTATGGTTGCAATAAAAATGGCAAATTTTATTAGTAAATATTTATGCAGTCATCTCAAGTGTAACTTGCTAAATGTGTCTGGCCCATTTTGTCTTGGAAGGAGAAGGATAAAAATGTAAACCTACTCACAGGAAGCTGTATGTTTACATTACCACACCTCACACATCGATTATCAACAAGCTTTTATGTGTGTTATTCTGAAGTAACAGAAGGACTTACCTTTGGACCTCTAGCAGCATCACTGCATGGGTTAATTGCAACAGGCACACCCATCACCTGATGTACACGAGATCCATAGAGATTGTCACCCAACACTGGGCTCACCAAATGTGCGAGGTACACACGAAGGAAATGACACTTGGTAGCAGATGGGCATACCTCCACTAGACTTGCGAAGTCCTGTTTATGTAGTGTGCGATGTTCTACTCTAATCACTTTCACATCTCCTCGTTTCACAGCATTTTTTGACCACTTATGGACCACTATAGGCTGCACATAAAAAACAAATATTATTCGCCTTACTATGAATTGATAGTAGCAGATTAGTGTAACTGAACGCATCACAGAAAACCTGATGTGTCTATTAACTTATTAGCTGTTTTTGACACCAGATTTCACAAAATCTTAGGAACTGATGCTGTTTCCAACAAAATATTTCAGTAACTTTTTCTATCAGTGCATCTGAATTTAGAAAACCAGAGGAATTTGAACAGGGACACACAGTACAGCTGTCAAAAAAAAAAGTTAAGGCTTCAGAGTGTCATATCCCTCTACCTAGGTTAACACACAGACTACACAACTGTGTGTACTTAACACAGTCATCCTGAATGCAGAACTGTATATGGAGACAGGTTATCATCTACAAAGTGTTTAATTACCTTGGAAGTATTGTGTAACATTTTTGGCTCTTACACAAATACAGCCTGTTGTGATACAGGATTGAACGTGGTGCAAAAATGATTAAAAGGGGCCTCCTGATAAAAACATTTAACTGTTCTTGTGCCACACATTTCAGTAAATTCCTACACATACAACAAGAACTTACGACTATTAGTTCATGGTCAGTGACAATATTTATAGAATTATACATCTGGAAGTCTCATACATGTGGAGGATCATTAATGTTTTATTTTAACGAATAAAATATCTACAATCAAATTGATTGAGTTATCTCCCAGTAAGTCTGTGTCCCTCTCAGTATCTTTAACAACAGCTGTGCCCTACATATCCAAAACACCAACACAAGGATCTAAACTGAACCACAGCAGTCTCATTTCTTACTACTAAACTCAAATTTACTATATTCAATGAGAAATGTGAAAAGACAAACAGCTATTCTGCCTTTGTTTTTTGTGGTGGGGGGGGAGGGGCTGTCTGTTAGTGAAAAATACCTACTACACACACAGTGAACTACTGCTTAACCAATGTAAAAGGGACTGAGTGAAAGCATAGTTAATGGAAAAACTGGTAAATTCACAAAAAGTAATAAATAAAATCATCACAGACACTTACCAAGCATAACAATAATTTATCAATTACAGGTACACTACACCACAATAATCTTTGCCTCTTTAAAGCTGATTGGCAACTACATGCACCAGCTGCAGTAACATTTAAAAGCACTGCATTTTGTCCACACGAGTACTACCTGATCTTTTTCATATTATTAGCACAATCAATACTGATTACTGTCTCAAACAACACTAACTGAATGGGCTTCATAGTGGAGAAGAAGCTTGTTCCCTGTAAGGCAAGAACTGAGCTTTATATATAGAGTACCATAATTTAATCTTCAGAGGCTGAAATGATGGTAATGATGTAACTTCATTAAATTCATTACTCCACTTACTTCTTCTTCAATAGGGCCCGTTGACTAATGCTCCAGATTCACTGCAGCCTTAGGCTTATTGTGCAGCCCTAAATACTCAATTCAGCACAGGGTCAATAATCCTATGCCTCTTATAAAGAGGCAAAGGTTCTTTAATGAAGCTGTGCTTATGTCTTCTGGTTCAGCAAACAGCTTCCCAAAGAAATTATAGCACTGATGAGCCAACACCTCACAGCAGCAAACAATGTGTTGCACTGTTTCAGTCTCCATCCTGCAAACTCTGCAGGTTGGATCCCCATCAAACAGGCCCATGATATGCAGCTGCTTCCTCACAGCAGCATGTCCCATGACGATTCCAACTGCCATTTTCAGTTGATGCCTATTTAATTTAATCAGGTCTTCAGCTGTTCTCTTACATGGTCTACTAATAAAAAGTTTACCATATCTATGACCTGTTAAATCTTTCCAGGCAACATAATATTGGCACTCAGTCCAGTTCTTAGTTGGTTCTCTTGCTGAACACCTGGGTATTCCAAGAGCTGGCTCTGGACCAAGTAACAGCATAGCTGATCCTTGTCTGGCAAGTTTATCAGGGTTTTCATTGCCAGGAATGCCACAGTGCCCCGGCACCCACGTGAGGCTTACCTCGTTCTGGTTCGCCAGCACAGACAGAGCATCCAGGCACCTTTACTTACTTTTCCACTTCGAATGAAAGCATTTAAACCAAAGCACTAATTAAGAAACAGTCAACTGTATTACTACATACATCACAAACTTCTAACAGAAAACTGCAACATCAAAAGCCTAAATCCTAAAGCAGGCTTCAGGCTTTTCATTGTATGATTTCAAGAAAATTTGACTCAGTGCAGGTTTCCAGGGTATCAAACATACAACAATTTATTTCTGTCATACATATATTTAGTAAATTCTTCTCAGTTTTCATGTTGTAAGATCTTACACTACTAAGTCATAGTAAGAAATGTTCCTTTTGTGGAAGTACTGGAAACCGGACCAAAGCAACATAATTCCAAGTCAGGTAGAAATATATGCACTCCATTTGCATTTGAAAGAAAGCTCTAAATGACATACACAAACATACAGAACTTCTAATGAATTTTATTTCCTTTATGGATATCCCTATGTTGACTGTGCAGCCACATTTCCAGGAAAGTACAATGATACTAGGATTAAATTGCTGTAACTGTAATTGAAAAATTCAAAGTAACTGAGATGAAAGTTGGAGTCCCAATAATGGGTAACGGTCTGGCACTTGTCAAAGTACAAAATCACAATGCAACAATATCCTCCCTCCCAACCCCAACACCCCTCCCCCCCACAGTGAAACTATACCATTGTGACTATACCTGCTTGTCATTGCTTCCACAGGGATTTTTTTTGAATGTCAATCCTACTTTTAAAAATTCTGAGTTTGGTTGAGGATTTCCTATGACAACAGCCCAGTAATGAGCACACAACTGCTGACGACCACTGGCTTTCTTCATACATGTTTTAATCTTGTCCGCCACTTTCTCACATGATGACAACACTGTCACTCCACTTGTATACCTGTGAACATCAACATCAACATTTTGGTCTTCCATGATGTGACAAGTATTCATGTCCACAGGTGCCAACCTGCTACCTCTGTCTTCTACCCTGATGATGACAGTACTCTGGGATGTTAACAACATGTAATCTGACAGATAGGTACCACCATTCTGGATGAACCTGCTATCTTCATTCCCAACCTTAAAGATGGAAGCAGTACATTCCTCAAAAATGTTGGTATTTACATACCAGACTACAAGGTGTCACACTCCAGCTGATTGTAGTGTTAATATTCCTTGTCATTAAAACCTCAAATCTTATATCTATGGACATGAATGTGTATGACTTACACATTGTTTGGATGTGAACAAAAAAAAAAAAGAGGGAAAGCATGGGGAATAAAGTATTCTGGTACTGTGCACAACAGCATGGTTATGAAATGTGAGAACATGCTTTGACCTTGCCAGAGAAACTCACAGTACTCTTTCTCATCTCAACTGAATAATACAGTTATGAGTTTAAATGAAATACAGATGTAATTACTCATCAACAGTGTGCGGTCCCCAAGTCATACCACAGGACTGCTTTAGTTGCATTTTCACAAGTTAACATTAGAATTAATTACCACCCACTTTATGGATGCTGTGCGTTTGAATAATCAACACTGAGCCGCAGTTATAGACTTTGAAAATGGAGATCTCATACTTTGACCCTGACTCAACCCCATCAGTTCACACTACAGTTATACTGTCAATATGCAGCATCCAAATTGCTTAACAAAAGGAAAATCATGATGTAGAAAATTATATTGAAGGAATGCATTACTTTGGGACTGGATGTGAAGCAGTAGGGTTAAAATTTCTACTACCATGGAGCAGTATCCTTGAAAAGCCTATAGTTGCTCAAATGGTCAAGAAATATGTCATCTTCAATGGAACGCAAAGGTTCATTACCATACTCATAACAGCCCTCTACTGGACAGTACCCTGAGCCAGTTCAATCCAGTATACATCCTACTTCCTTAAGGTTCTTCTTAACAGTACTAAGTCTCTCAAGCAGTCTCATCCCTTCAAGATTTCTAACAAAAATGTTGGATGTATGTCTCACCACTCCCATGCATGCTACATACCTTCCTCACTTCATCCTCCTCAGTTTGACCGAGCTTAATAAGTATGTTACAGAACGTGTTCATTCACACTTATGAGAGGTACAAACTGCTATTCATTTTAAGTATATAAACAGTAAAAACACAATTTTCATATTACAGCATGCATGCGTGCTTGTACATACACACACATACCTATTACATATTATGGGTGTGGAGAGCTGGAACTGTATTTTGCAGTCAGCACTACACACAGCCAAATGTTTCTCTTACTGGTTTGATGTCTTTACACATGGTACAGTATTTGGTCATCAGTCATGATTAGAGGACAGAGGAGAGTCTGTATTTATATTCAAACAACGAAATAGTATTTTGGTGTATGTTCTGTAAATTTTTCCTCTCGCTTCAACACATTTAAACCAATTTTAATTATGCAATTAACGTTTCTAAAATTGAAATGCTGAATCCCTAAACTTCTTCATGTACCACCATTCAAAAAGCATTGATCTATATGAGAACATCCTGAAGAATCGTCACTAAAGTTTGATCTGCGTTCACTACCCATCATATAAATATGAATGTTGATACTTCAACATTCATGGAACATTACAGGCCACTCTCAGTCATGACTGCACTGCACATAACCAATCTTTCAGCCCTCTTATTAGACAGTGGATGAACCAAGTCTATCCAAACTACAATCCTTAACAAGCTTAACGCCGTTTTAAGACATACTGTAGATTAACAATACTACTAATGTTTTTTATCTTTCCCCTTAATTTTAAGATCTTTGTGATACACATCTTACTGGATGAATGCTGAAATGGTCTACCTGCTGCACAAGTAAACTTACATGAAGTTTTGTGTTAATTCACTGCATTAAAATAGTGTGTGTGTGTGTGTGTGTGTGTGGAATAAGTACACTCAAATGTTACTTACTGAGCAGTACAATTCCAGCATAATAAATTACTGTGCAGGTGAGGCCATCTATTTTGCTGCTGCTGCTGCTGCTACTACTACTACTACTACTACTACTAATAATAATAATAATAATAATAATAATAATAATAATAACAACAACAACAACAATAATAATGCAAATCAGACTTGAGGAACATTTAACTAAAAAATAATAATATAAGTATGGAACAATATGGTTTCAGAAAAAAACTGACAACAGAAAATGCCACTTATAAATTAACTAATGTAATCTTAATGCTATGAACAACATATTAAAGGTGGGGGGTATTTTCTGTGATATAGAAAAAGCTTTTGATTGCATAAATCATGACATATTGCTGCCTAAAATGGAATTTTACAGTGTAACTGGTAAAGATAAAGCATTCTACAAAAATTATCTTAATAATAGATAGCAAAGAGTATCAATAAACAATAAGAAGTATAATAGCACTGCACTGTCAAAACAGTCCAAAATTAAACATGGTGTGCCACAGGGTTCCATCTTAGGAATGCTGCTATTTCTGTTATATATGAATGATTTACTGGAGACAATAAAGAACGAATCTGTTCCCATATTATTCGCGGATGATATTGTTCACGCACTCTATTCCTACAGATTTTTATATTAATATCCACAAAATTTTTGAAATTTCGAATAAATGGTTTAAGGCAAACTTGCTTCCTCTAAATTTTGAGAAAACACAATTAATCCAATTTATAATGAAAAACCACATGTTTCCTTGCGAGAAGATTGGATATGGTAACACAACCATTCCAAACATTTCTCATATCAAATTTCTTGGTTTAACTATTGACAATATATTATCTTGGAGAAATCATACTGACTTACTTATAAATAAATTAAGCAATGCTTGTTATGTACTTAGAACTGTCAATGCATACACGTCTCATTGAACATTGATAATGATCTATGATTCTTCTTTCCACTCAGTTATGACTTATGGTATTATATTTACATTTACATTTACATAAACAGATTCCATCGATCCAATATCAGTCAAAGACCCCTGGATATGGAACTCGTCACAACCACCAACAATACATACAATACAGTAACATAGAAATTCAAAACAATATCACAACACATCACAATACAGGACAATAACACAATACAACACAAGCAAGAATAAAATTCTATTAGTCGAACATATGTCTTATTAGTTAAAAAATAATTATAGCATTAACACAATACATGTAATGTAATAACATTTGTCCCAAAATAGGCTACCTTATTGCTATTGAGATAACTATTAAGATAAAAATTCTTCAACAGTATAAAAGTGTGCATAAGAAGATATTTCTTTAGTGCATTTCTGAACTGCACCTCATTATATTGGAATTGGGCAATACAAAATGGGGGCTTATTATATACATTTATAGCTGTATAAATAATACCTTTTTGAATAGATGAGAGTTTATATAAAGGTTTATGTAACTTACTTTTTTGCCTGGTATCTATACCATGAAGAGACGTGTTAGTTTGGAAATAAGAAGGATTATTAATTACAAACATGGCTAATGAAAAAATGTAAAGTCATGGAACAGTCAATATATCAAGTTTCTTAAACCAAAATTTACAAGAACTTCTATAGCTCAATCCCAACATTAACCTAATTATCCTTTTTTGCAGTAAAAAGACTTTGTTTAAATTATATGAGTTGTCCCAAAACACAATACCATACTTTACCATGGACTGAAAATAAGCAAAATACACAAGCTTCAAGGCATCAATATCCGGCACATTACGTAATCATCTCATTACAAAGCAAGCTTTACTCAATTTATTTAACAAGAAATGCAAATAATTCCTCCAGGTCATTTGTTTATCCAATTGTAGACCTAAAAATCTCACAACCTCAACCTGAGGAAATGTATGACCAGCATATTGTATATTTAAGACAGCAGGTACCTTTGTTGGTGTAAATTGTACAACATTAGTTTTTATTGGATTTAAGAAGAGCTGATGTGATTGAAACCATTTCGAAGTGTGAATTACAGCATTACTGGATTTTTTAAATAGCTCAGCTTGAGTTTTAGCTGTAAATAATAACTAGTATCGTCTGCAAACATAATTATATCAACACTTTTTTGATTAATACAGGGAAGTCATTAATATACAAGCTAAACAGCAGAGGACCCAAGACAGATCCCTGCGGAACTCCTGGTTTCACCGTACACCATCTTGAAATATTATTGGAATTTAAGGTTTTTAACTCAACTCTCTGCTTCCTATCATACACATAAGAGATAAACAATTCTAAATATACACCCCTAACTCCATAAAATTCCAGTTTTTTTATCAATAGGTCATGTGCAACACAATCGAAGGCCCTACTTAGGTCACAGAAAACACCTGCTATGCAATTCTTTTGATTCCATGCCTTGAAGACAGATTCTACTAACTTAAAAACGGCATTGCCAGTGGATAGACCATTTCTGAAGCCGTACTGGTTTGACACTAATATATTGTGACATTGTACGTGCTGCATAATCCTACTATAGATTAAATTTTCAAAAATTTTGGAGAAACCTGTCAACAAAGAAATAGGTCTATAATTCACTATCTGTGATCTATCCCCACTCTTAAATTCCGGAACCACCATAGAGTATTTCAGTCTATCAGGAAATTTCCCTTGCTTGAGTGAGATGTTATAAGTATAAGCTAGGGGTTTACCAAGATATTGCCCACATACTTTTAATATTCTGTTCGAAATTCCATCATAACCAGAAGAATCTTTACTTTTCAAGGATTTAATAGTGCAAATAACTTCAGATTCTGTTATAGGAATATTTGGCATATGAGGAAAACCCTGAGGAAAAGAATTCTGCAGCAACTGAACAGCATGATCAGTATCAAACTTACTTATTGGAAGTGTATCCATAACATTTATGAAATAGTCATTAAAGGCATTTGCTGCATTATTTGAACTTATACATTGATTCTCAATTTTGTACATAGTTTGAAGTTTCTTGTTGTTTTTTATAACTCCCATCTCATTTCTTAAAATTTCTCAAAATATTTTGGGGGAACGCTTCCCATAGTTTAAAAATTTTCAAAATACAAAAGAGGGCAATTAGGATTATAACGGGATGTATGAGTAGGGACTCTTGTAGGAATTTATTTAAAAAATTAGAAATTTTACCACTAAAATCATAGTATATCTTCTCTCTTATTTTATTTGTGGTAAATAATAGAGACTTTTTCACAATAAATTCTGAAAATCAAAGCATACATCTGTATCAGCCGACCGCAAATTTAAATATCTATCAAGAAGGAGTTCACTGCTCAGGTGTAAAAATCTTTAATCATCTACCACTAGAAATAAAAAATATCATGGGAAATCCTACAAAATTTAAAAAAGTCTTAAGAAATTTCTGAATGCACAATCATTTTATACACTCAAGGAATTCTACAATGGTACATATACAACACAACAATAAGATATAATTGACCACAACTGTTTTCAAGGTCCACTGGTATTTACAAACTCAAAAATATTATAAAACTATTTTAATGGTTAAAACTCCATTTATATTTACAAACTCAAAATTATTTTAAATCTTTTAATGTCTATTTAAATTTAAAAAAATATGTTGACAGAAAAATATTTCTTAGTATTCTACTATTTATATAAATAATTGTGTATCTGTGAAGTTTATTTTTATTTATCTATTGTAATAAATCTGTATGTTACAAATAGCCTGATATGATACAGCAAATTTGTATTTTACGGGACTTCTCTACATCCAGTGCTTGTATCAGCCTGTATAGATCTATTTGAATGTAATAAATACAAATACAAGTAAGGGTTTGAAGGACAAACACAAACCGTTCTGGCATCTTGAGGACAGTTAAATTTTTGTAGCCCAAATTTCCAGCAATGTGTGGTACAGCCTCAGTTAGGTAGTACTGCCTTTGGTCATCAAGGATCTTATCTGTGTATTTTGAATGTTGTGATGTCACTGTTGGTGGAGGTGACAGTCCTATTCCATATGGTTTATTTAACACCACAAGGCCATCTGAAATATGCAAATACATCACTGAATCTTTCTTGTACATATGAACATACATCATGCACTTACGTACTTGCACTGTGTTCAAGTGTGTACAAGTGAAAGAGTAAAAGTTTTCTGGAGACGGAGCATCTCTCTCTATGGGGCTCTGAGATGGGAACCTGGAGGGCTGGGGCTCCTTTTCCGTGGACTTTGAAAGATTTGTAAAGAGGACTCTGAGATGGAACATCTTTCTCTGTGTAGGGGCTCTGTATGCGGAACCTGGAAAGGGGGGGGTTCTTTTCTGTGAACACTGAGAAACATGTCAGGGAAGGCTTTAGAAGGGGAGCGCTCTTGCTTACAGAGGCTGTGTGAAGGGAAGTGAATGTTGGTGCTGGCTTTAAGATCAGTACTTGTGTCTATGTCAGATTCATAATTCTCACCTGCAACTACGCTTGCATTGTCATGGGCTTAAGAGTTACTCCTTGACTATGTGGCACATCCACCCAGACACTACATGTCTACATAAGCCTGTATGGGCAGGTTAGGTTGCATTACATTTACCTTTCTTTAACAAATAAATATTCAAGCATGGTGCATATACTACCCCAGATACTGCATATCTAAAAACCTAAATTTTTCTTTACGTTAAAGAGAACAAGCATAAGACTGGCATATAAATGTGTAATAATATTACAAACTGCAATGCACTTACCTCTATTATAGATTATATTGGCTGTGAGAAAATCTGCAAATTGTTTCAAACTTCTCCACGGGTTTTGTTTTTGATACTCATGACACCATTTTCCTTGATGTTCAGTTTTGTAACTTGAAATGCAGCGACAGATAGGCAAACCTTGTTTCTTTATCGCTACTCGTAATCCTGTTAGTGTCATCCTCTAATTCTTATTTTACGAACATATTTGTGGCATTTAATACCGCATAACTCACACGCCGGAATAACACATCTCCCTCGACATCTACGCCCCAGTGATCATGATCCCCAACAGTGTTGGAAGAAACAATACTATGCATAAGTATCTAAAGAAACACACATAATCATCACTGTAGCGGCGATTTACTGCAAACAACGTGGTGATGCGTGTGGTGCGAAGTTGGTAGGACCGGTGTTGAATTGCATGTGTTAGAGAAATGAAGAATTTGTTTTTATATCGCCACTTTCGTAATGAATTTCCGACAATTAAGAGCATCCAGTGCTTCTGTATCGCTGCTCATTCGGGAGAAGTGTATGTTTGTAGTAATAGCATCATTTACAAGTTGTCAGTTGGAAATGGACAAGTGGATACTTTGTTCGACCTCCAGGAATATTACAACACCCACGTTCCTGCAGTTCTTCATATAAGTTTCAATTCAGTAACAGAATGCCTGTGTCTGGCATTTAAGAATGGAGATGTTGTAACATTTGAAACTTACTCCAAACAAATCCAGTGTGTAGGATGTGTAGAGAGTGGCTTGAAAGCAGTGCAATGGAGCCCGGACCAAGAATTAGTTGTTATGATAACTGGTCGAGACACAATCTTAGTTATGACTGGAACTTTTGATCCTGTTGCAGAGGTTGATCTTCATCAGAGTAATTTTGGAGAAAAACAATTTGTCACTGTTGGATGGGGTAGGAAAGAAACCCAGTTTCATGGGTCAGAGGGCAAAGCTGCAGCTCGTGCGCTGCCACAGTCGATTGAGCAAACGTCAGTTTTGGATGATGGCGATCCACACATTACTTGGAGGGGTGATGGCAGCCTCTTTGCTGTAAGTACAGTTACACCAAAATCAAACTCTCGACAAATACGCATATTTTCACGTGATGCTGTATTACAGTACACAAGTGAGCCTGCGGCAGGATTGGAGGAAGCACTGTGTTGGCGGCCATCAGGCAATCTCATTGCTTCATCACAGAGGCTCCCAAATAAACATGTTATTGCCTTTTTTGAAAAAAATGGGCTTCGTCATGGAGAGCTGTTGCTCCCATTTGCCCAGAATGAGTGTAAGATACATCTTCTTTCTTGGAATTCTGAATCATCTATACTTGCCGTGTGGTGTGTGTACACTACAGGTAAAACATACCTGCAACTTTGGACAGTGAATAATTACCACTGGTATTTGAAGCAGTGCCTCAGTTTCACAACAGAAAGGAAGCTTTTGGGCATAGAATGGGATATGTTGCATGGGAATCGTCTTCATGTAATGTGTGAGGGTTTATGCTACATGTGCTATGATTGGAGCTGGATCACAAACTGTAGTATGGGCAGTACAGACAGTGATGGGTCATTTGTGGCAGTAGTAGATGGAGGTAAGAATAAGTGGATTTGAAGTAATGCAGAATAGCAACAATTACTCACTTCCAGTACTGAAGTGCTTTCAAGTGTTCTTTCTCCAGCAATTTGAAAAGATCCTGTTTCTCTAACAAAAGCAGTCTAAGTGACAGAACACACAAATATATTTATAATAAATATCTCTGTGCTGTGCTGTTCATTGCATATGTAATTGGAACCATACAGAATATGGGTTGCCAATACATTGTGACAATAACTGGTGCCATAGTTGCCAGTTTAGATGTGGAGAGCCAGTCTTGCTGGAATACAGTTTGCTCTTATACATTTTTGTTTGTTGGCAACCATGACTTGGGTTTCATTGACAGTGTTGGTATGTTGGAAACCCTGAAATGGTATGCTGTGAATCTATAAGACATGAGAAGAGAGAAAGTTGTATACTGCTGTGTATTATATAATTATGATTACATTAGTATGCTTTCTCAGAAATGCTACTTTTGTTAAAGAAATTGTGTTATTTCAAAGTGGTAGTGAATGAAGAATACTGTAAGCAGTCAATCTTTCAAAAAATACTGCACTTCTTAAAAACCAATGCATAATAACTGTAGACAGCTGAGTCATAAAAGTGTTGCTGCTATTTGTGTGAAAGTTTAGTTTTTTTCTCTTCTGATAATATCATCTTTCTTATTTGATAATTTTGATGAGTTGCTCTTATTTGTCTTTTGTTTTGTAGTTAAGATTATGTTGACTTCATTTCGACGTGGAGTTATTCCACCGCCACTCTGCGGACATACGCTGCAGGTAGCATTGCCTGTAAATAACATAATATTTGCACCCTGTAAGAAAGTAAAAAGCAGTTACATCACAGATGAAGCATGTGATACCGAAATCAGTTCAAATGATTTGTGCGCTGTTTTAAGTGATGGAAGTCTAATAGTGTTTACTGAATCACCATCAACTGAAGACCATGTACAGTTAGTTGCTTGCAACTTGAAAGATGAAAATGCAGTGGACTTGCACCACTGGTTGTGGTTCAAGAAAGATACTTTGCTTTGCTGTCGTACACATGGTACAGTTTCATACTTGGTGGAAATATCACTCAATCTCAGTACAGGGGAAATGAATATCAGGTAAGACATAATTTTATATTATTTGCTATCTGTATTTGTTGTTATTGGTAGATGTTGACAGTAACAGTTTGTGGTTAATTACTGCGGTTGAATTTGTGTCTGTGCATCAGAATCACAGAGAATTTCCAAATCATGAATGTATTGTGGGTAATGTACGTGCTCATTATAGGAACACATCTTTCCAGTCGCGCTTTTCATTTGTAGACCATTTTAAGTATTTCATATGCAAAAAGTTTCTGAAAGAAGTAATGCACTCTGTATTTCAGAAAAGAGATTCCTGCTGGTGGTGTCATTGTTTCTATAGTGGTAACATCTGATTGTTCAGGAGCTGTTGTGCAACTAGCAGATGGCACTTTGTTCCTGTATAAATTAAATCAGAACAAAGTGTCTCAATATTCAAAAACTCTTCCTGAAGCATGCGAGAAACTACAGGTATAGTAACAAAGTATTTGGAATTTGTTCTCTTCTTTATATTTCCATATTTGCATTCTTTTAGTTAGCGGATTATCTAAGATGTCTGGACCTTAGTAGCCATTAGAAGTTTCGTGTAATAATTTTGGAGTGTATGTTAATCAATTTTATATCTGCAGTTTATATTAATAAAATTCATGTATGCTTATTAGTTTGCAACATACGAAGACATACCACAAGACTAAATGTATGAGTATGAATTAGTTCAGTGCAGTTATAAACATTTTAATAATTTCTTTGTAACATTTTGAATGACATATAGTTGTTTTTAATATAGACTAACAACAAAACTGGAACTTAAAATTGTAATATGTAGTTGTGTATTTGATGTAGACATACATTAATAGAAATGTCTGTGAGTTTTGTAACTAATATATAATTTCACCTCTTTTAATGCAATGACAATTTATACAGCAGAACCCTTACTGTCTGATCCTAGTTCCCTGAGATTGATATTGAAAAGCTGAGAAGTTATAATTCATCAGACACTGATGAGATTATAGCATACTTGTTCTAAGCATGAGGTAAAGATTATGTTATGAGATCCACGAACTGCTTAATTGTATAAGATTTAAGTCTTCTTGAGATGTGATGCTTTGTCCTTTGGTGAGTAGTTCCTGATGTTTTGGAGGATAGTATGGCCTTTGTTGTAATGGTCAAGCAGTCTGAGAAGATCTGCCGCATGGAAAAGAGTGTTTTTTTTTAGGTACACTTCTTGTAGGTTGTGGATGGCCAGAGAGGGTGGTTAACCAATGATGGGGGGCGGGGTAAGAGGAGGGGAAGTAGTGTACTAGTGTGATCCCTGAAAAGGGGCATTGTTAGATGCTGATCACTGTCAGTACCAAACAGGGAACTATGAGTCAGGAATGCAGCTCGGGCAGAAGTGGGAATGCGATGTGATAATGAAACAAAGTGAGTACAAATAAATGGATTAAGTACTGCTTGAATAGAGGTGTGGGGCTATGAAAGGCCATAACTCGATGTAAGGACAGTCAATAAAGTACAGAAGATGTGAGTGCCCTGGGCTAAATTTAGTATGCAGGGTGGTTGATGTGACTGCTGCTTTCAGTAGGCAGTCTCTCCGTACACAGACTATACGTCACGCAACACAGGAACATGATCCACAATGGATTGAACACAACAGTAGATGTTTGTATATGCAGATGAATGCCACAGTGACATAATTAGCACAGAATTTTAACCGTCCTCTGCATTTTACATCAAAATGCAAAAATCAATGTCATACATATTTAACAATTTTATAATGTTTGATGTTCATAATATGTTTATGTACGTCAACCCCCTGCACTTTTAAACTTCGTTGCTGAGTGCCGTATATAATAAATATTGCAGGTGTAATTAATTATATTTTAGAAAGTTTTAAATTTTGTGTACAAACTGCCTGAGGAGGGTGCAGATGTGCCAAACATGTGGGAGTGATGAAAGACCATACTTTTATGTATTTGCATTGACTTGGTTTTGTAAATGAATATTAACCAAAATGCATGGAATGAGTAACTTCAAAAGACAGAATACTAAGTTCACTGTAGCACATTTTTGGTTGAGAATTGTGGTAGCTGTTGTAAGTCTTGAAATGTTCTTAATATGCAGCATAATTATTGATTAGGGCAAGTTCTTGACCATAAAGGAGCAATAAAACTTTTAAGTACATGCAGATCATTAAAGCTTTTTTTCTGCTACATCTCCAGATCCACCGAACAGCAAGTGTATTTATGATGAGTGCAGTAGCATGGTGACTGTCTGTTTAAGATGCATGCAGAAGTGCTAAGTAGGTTGCCTTAACTGCATGTTGAATGAGAAGTAAAGAGTGGAATCTGCCAAGTTATTTGCCATTCACCTCAATGTTGTAGCTTTGGGCACTCACGAGTAATAACTTCTTAAGTGAGGCTGTTTGTCAGAAAATACCAGATTTCAAAGGCTAATGCATGCACATAAAGTTCTGTTTGAAACTTGGCAAAACTACTTCACAAGTCTATGAGATTTTGAAGCCTGCTTTGAGAGATGAAGCAATTAGCAGAACTCTGATCATCTGATTGGTTTTCCAAGTTTAAAACTGGAGTGACATTGTTAGCAATGGTGAGCATTTAGGATATCCATTCACAAGCACAATGGATGACATGTGGCATGAATTGAGGAACTTACTCATGTAAAGAGATATGGCATTGCAATTTGTCTTATGAGATTCGACCTCATTTGGATCATGCCAGAGCATTTTGATGCAAGTTTTGAACATGTGAGGGATTGCCACAAACTCATACCTTGTCTGCTTGACTAATGAGAAAAGTAGGATTGTATCAGGGCCTTGAGGAGGAACTTCAGAGAGATCTGTAATTCCCTGTGTGGCTTTATTTTTGTGAAACTGAAGTTGGCACTTAAAGTGAGGAGATATGATTCAAAAAGATTGCAGGTTGCGCTTGCTAAGCTCCAGACACAGGTTTCCTGCAAATGCATCCAGCAATGTTACTGTTAGACGTGCTGCCTCTCACTGTAATACGTACATACATAATATTTGTTTCAGACATGAGAAATAATTTTATTAGGATTAGAAACAGTGTGTGATATCTGATATATTTTAATATGTTATCAGATTTAGAAATTGGACTGCTGATTGCTAGTTCGTTATTAAACACAGATTTGGTAGTAATAGTATTAATGTATGTTGTGACAACATTCAAAAGAAAACTGATGCTTCTATGAATATAATGCAAATGTGATTTTATTGCAGATCACTTCTATAGATGGGAAGGATGTAGTACTTGGACTCAGTAATCATAATCGCTTGTATGTGGATGGTCAGGAAGTGGCCAACAATGTGACATCATTAGTGGTTCATTCAGAATTCATTCTATTGACTACTTTGAGGCATATGCTCTTGTGTGCTCGCTTAAATCACAAGGGTTTGCAGTCATTAATGAAAGGCCAGTGTGGCCCAGGACGGCGCATTGAGAGAGGTGCACGACTGGTGACATCTGTTGCAGGAGGTACTTGTGTTGTACTACAAATGCCAAGAGGGAATCTAGAATGTATTCAACCACGCCCTCTAACACTTCATGTAGTAACTGTTCTTCTTGATGCTGGACACTATGGAGCAGCTTTTCAGCTGCTGCGGAAGCAACGCATCAATCTGAATCTCTTATGTGACCACCAGCCTCAGGAATTCATAACAAAAATAGATTCTGTTGTAGACGAACTACAAGACCCCGCATGGCTATCATTGTTTCTGTCTGAACTACAGGAAGACAGTGTGACTCACAGTATGTACAAGGAATACTACGCACATTTGGATCAGCTGCCTGGTACGCTGACCAATAAGGTTTGTGTTTCTTTTGTTATTGTTATCAGCTTGGAACATTGTGTGTAACATTCATTACACCTTGTTTGTTAGTTACAAATTATCATGTGTCACTGTTTCCCACTTCCCCCTCATCCTTCTTCCTCAGACTCAGAAGCTTTTTTTAAAGACATTTATATATGTAGACCAAATCCCTGACGACTCTCAACATTTTACATAAAAATTTCATGGTATGTGAACAGTATTTTGTGTTCTTACACTTCGCTTCATTGCTTTTTGTCACTTGTGTATTAAAACCCATCGTTTTTGTCATACAGGTCCAGGTGGTATGTGATGCAATGCTTCACGCTATGTTATGTCGGAAAAATGCAGACCAATATCTGTTGCCTGTTCTTACTAGCTATGTTCGGAAAAAAACAGACAAGGATTTAGCAGATGCACTAATTAAAGTGAAAGCAGTGAAGGAAGCAGAGAGAGAAAATGGCCAGCATATGGTATCAGCAGATGAGGCAATGAAGTATCTTCTGTACCTGGTGGATGTAAATTGTTTGTACAATGTTGCACTGGGGCTTTATGACTTTGACCTAGTCATGTTTGTTGCTTCCAAGTCCAACAAAGATCCTAAAGAATATCTGCCCTTCCTCAACAAGTTACGCAGGTCAGATTTTAGCATTGCGAGACTAAGATCAATCAGTGTTAGGTACAGATGCGTTACCATTGATGTAAATAATTAATTACGAAACAATATGAACATACACTGATGGACACCTATATGACATTTTTTGTATTTGTTTCAACAAATGAGATCTCACATTACATGTTATTTTATTATTATTATTATTTATTGATTTTTTTTACAATTTGGTAACTGTAAAATGCCGTCATAATAGCTTAATCTGTAAAAGTTTATAATTTCCATGTTCTTACTCGATCTTTGTACAAATGTCAACTATTAAGGCCAAATCTTTCATCTGATACATTAAAGTCCAAAAGACTGCGTTGATTTTTTGAAGTCAATAGACTACATTGATTCTTAAGTTTTATGTTATGGAGTTCTGAGTTTTGAAATGTGTGTTACATGTATACGTTCTTCATTTGCTATATTTTCCACCATATCCAATGATAATGCTTGTATTTATCTGTAGATCTAAATCCTACAAATATTTTTTATATTCTTTCCTAATATTCTGAACTACTGAACCATTTTAATATTTTACAGTAACTGGATATATTTGTGTGGTGTTTTCACTACCTGCACCTCTTGTTGTTTACACATGCATCATATATTGTGAGGGATTCATTGTGTCAGAATTTGAAAAACTGGCTGAATTTTATGTCTAAGGTCATTGTTTAACCTCTTGGAGCTTCATTTTCATTGACACTGCAGTGTAACGTACTGAACATGGCCATTAATCTGTCCTAAAGCATTACATGTACCTAATGTTACTACTGGTAATTTCAACAGCTCTAACACTTCGTTGTGTTGCAGGATGGACTCAAATTACAGCTGCTTTGTCATAGACAAGCACTTGAAGCGATTTGAATCAGCGCTTCATCACATTGCACTGTGCCCAGAAGAGGAACATTTTGAAGAGTGTTTAAACCTGATAAAGATGCACAAGCTGTATTCACAGGTAGATATTTGCATGTGTAGATTTAAGGGAAAACTTTATTAAAATACTCAAGTGATGGTCTTATGGGTTATTATACACAAATGCACATATGTATGTGCATGCATGCGTGCTTGGGAGGGATATTTTGAATACAGATACTGTCGGTCAATTATTCAGTTCTAAAAGGGTTACTTTTCTTCCCATCTGCGTAGGTTAATGTAGTTCCTTTATTCAAGAAGTAAGAGTTCTGTTATGATGATGGAAGGTGTTCTGTCTTCCTCCACGTTGTTTAGTATTAGACTGCACATATTTATCATTTTATCTTCACTTTGTTTGTGTATGTAACAGGTCTTACACATTTATTCGTGGTTATTTGTTTTAGTCTCTTACAGATATATTATAAATTTTTACATAGGGCTCCAGAACATGTGTGTTTTCCAGGCTCTAGACATTTTCCCTAAAGGAAGCCCAAGGTATCTGGATGTAGCAGCAGTTTATGCGGACTATCTTCTAGATAAAAGGTTATATCATGAGGCAGGTATCATGTACACCAGAGCTCAGAAGTACCACAAAGCACTGACAGCATTCCAAATAGGTGGAGACTGGAGAGAAGCATTACTTGCTGCAGAAAAACTTCAGTACAAGTATGTTTTTATTTGAATTTACATCTTTGTGTTTGATTAATGAATAGTTATGTTCAGGTTCCAATGCATATTTTACTTTAGGCTTTCCTGGTAGTCTGAAACTAAAGTTGGTGGTATAGTCATACACTATATAGGGTGAAGGTGTCAGTCCTGTAACCCCTAGTAAATACATTGTTTTAAAAGGGAATTTTGTATTCGATTTGTACGATTTCAGTTTGCGCAACGTTTTTCAGCAACATAACCGTGACGTAAAATGAGAGTTGTGGAGAAGGTCATGGTGGGGGATTATTGAACAACTTCTGAAAAGAAAGCATTATTTTCTCATAATGTGTTTAAAAATTGTGGTTCATATGGGTGCAGTGGTTTTGTTGTAACACGCAGTTTATTCATATGTTTGATTGTGCTTACATTTTTTAAATTCTCTTGAGTGCACTGTGCGGATAAAATGTGTATTCCATATTTCACTTCTTGGCTGTTCTTAATGAAAACTTGCAAAAATGTCTATAGTTCCTTCTGCATATGTGTGTGTGTATGAAATTACCTTCACAAACTCATTAGTACAGAGCATTAAGTAGTTGGTAGATGCTCGACTGTAAGCAATTTGCTGTCACGTTAATCACCGTCAGCACAAAATCCTCAGGGAGGTAGAATACAAAGGATGAATACATTTAAAATTATATTTAAATTGCTAAAATATCGGAACCAATCCACGGATATAAAATGACGATCTTAAAATCTGTAGTTTAAAATTTGTACGTGAATTAGCACTAGTAAAAATGTACTGATATTAGGTTGGATGGTATACATAGAAGTTTCATGTAGTAATTCACCATCCTAGTATGATAAGAATATAAGAATAGTATATATTCAAGAAGGAAACTTAAACCCACGAATCTACCCTACAGAATCATCATAAAGTAATATCATATACCACAATTGAACACCTTAACTAATGTAACCTATAACACTGTGCAACAAATTTGGTGTTGTAGCCTGCTACAGAAGTGAAAATATGTTTACTTAGTAGCATTTGCGCTGCAGAACATCAAACAAGCATTTAAATTACAGATTGACTCTGGTTTAAAAAAAAAATTGATTATATCACTGTATGGAAGCAGGACATAACAATGAAATTACATGAACTGAACAAGGCGCCTTTTCACTTGTTGCTTGTGCTGGATTTCTGGAGCATCCCTTTTTGCTGTCCAGCAGTAATCGGCTAACATGGCAGCACTCCATTTGCCGTTGTATCAGTTCTTCATTGCTGAGATGTGCTTGTGAAAACGCTCACTGTGTTCATCACTTACAGCACCACAGTCAACCTGAAAGGAATCCAAGTGTGAATGAAGGAAGTGTGTCTGAGTGACATGTTTCAGCCAATCTTCTCATAAGAAGTTAATCTTCTCCGTACTAAGCCCTGGGAATTTCTCACACAAGAATGAGGATGCTGGGCCATTTCTGTCTAGTGCCTTCACAAAGTTTTTCATGAGGCCAGATTTAATATGTAGAGGGCAAAGCAACAATTTAAGTGGATCTACAAGAGGCTGATAAGCTACGTTCTTTGTTCCAGGTGTGTGAGATTTATGTAGCGGCCAGTTCTTCTTGCTGTAGTGAAAACTTACAGCATGGCTATCCCATCCGCATAAGAAACAACAAAATTTTATGTAACCCTCTTGGAGTCCCATCAAAATGGCAGTTTCCTTCAAATCACTGCAGATGCGCCATTGATATGTTTTGTAGTTCACGCAGCTGAGAATTTCCTTCATGTTTGCATGTGTTTCCAGTTTGTGAATGACGTAGGCAACAGGGATTGTAGGCAGTATGTTGCACTTGTGCAACAACACGGGTTTAAGGCTATGCATGGAAGAGTCTGTGAATAGTTGCCATTGTTCCAGATTGCGTCTTATGTTCATTGCTGCCATCAGACCCATTGATGTTCTTACAAGCACTGAGTTCACCATGTATTATGAAGAACTGCTCATAATGTTTTTGGCGGGAGCGACATGTTGTCACTTTCAAAGTGTCATCCAGAAGACAACAGTTCTGCTTTATTCTTCAATGGTTTTAGATCTCTGATGAGGTCAGAAAGTGCTTTCTGCATGATCTTGTGTGGTTTGGCAGAGGTTATGTTCAGGACAAATACCAGATCCTTTGAAGTAGGTGGCTGCAGTGTTTCTTTGGGTGTGTTTTCCTCTTCCTCATCACAGTCTAGGGAAAGACTGTGCCGGAGGGTTCTGGAATGGGCAGATGTTCACAGTGAGACACTGGACAAATAGCTGATTGTATATGTGGGTACTCCACTGTCCACTTTTTCATCTTGGTAATCCCTTTCTGAATAGGAGGCACAATACTGAAGTAACAGCCTGTGAGATGAGCGCTCTACTTGTGTTCTGGGCGGTAACTCGTTCTTATGAGAACAAGTTCTTCCCTAAATTGGAAACCAGAGCCAATTCTTAATGTCATTTGCGTGTTCAGCACCCCAAAATTAGCTGAGATTAGGTATTTTCATTTCAGTCATTTTTTGTGTGTTGCACGGTGTAACTGGGGAAGATATCACTCCATATAGCTGCAATACCTCCCACTCAGGATTTATTCTGGTAACACAACCTTACTTATTACTACAACTTATTTGAAAAATGAGATCTCATTTCTTTTTATAATACTTTATGTTGCTAATTTACTGTCACATATTTTCTACACAGTTGCATTACCTGAAGATGGGCAAGTTGGCCGAAATATGTGAAACAAAATAAATCTCTGTAAAAGTGAAAACTTTTGTTGTGATTGATGGTTCATTTCTTTGCACTTGATAGAATTTTAGTTCTGCATATTTCAGTGTTTATTTTTATTACTGAGCTGTATGAATATACCTTTTTGTGTAAAACTTCCAGGGAAAACAAGTTACATGAATTATGCCAAGACTTGGTGTCAAGATTAAAAGGTAGATGCCAGTTTGTTGAAGCTGCTGAGATTCTCAGTGAGCATCTAGGTGATGTGGAGGAGAGCATTGCTGTGTTGGTTCAAGGCAGATTGTGGAGTAAGGCCATCTGGTATTCATTTCATTACAAAAGGCCAGACATGATAGGCAAGTACATAATAGGTAGCTTTATGATCTGTACAATTTACCTAATGTTAAAGATGTGAATTTGGGAGTATGATACAATAAACAAGTAGCTCAGATGAAGACAAATATGTGTAGAGAATGTCATTGAGGAGCGCGTTTGGAAATAGACTATGTGTAAATCCAAGCAAAAGATGAGGATGGTAAGATTAGTGTTAAGGGGTTACATTGTAAGGACAGGACTGGTTTACAGTTATGTCTGAAGAATAGCTGGGACAAACAAGAACTACATACAAAATTTTAGTCTGAAAACCGGAAGGGAAGAGACCATTCTGAAGTCTTAGGCATATAGAGGACAATATTAAATGGGTATTAAAGAAACTGTGAGAGAATCATGTGCCTTACCAACATGTCTTATGTCAATAACTTGATCAAAAGAATGAATGAATGAATGAATGAATGAATGAATGAATGAATGAATGAATGAATGACACATACATACATATGCATGTGCACACACACACATGCGTGGGCGTGCACGCATATCCGTATGTCCTTCCACCCACCCTCCCACCCATCCATCCATATGCATATTTAGTGTTAACTTTTTAGGTTTATTTGAATTTTAGAATAGCAATTTTCATGAAGAAATTAACTTCTTTGCATTTGATATTAAATAACAGTTTTCTTGATGAAAGCAAAAACTACTACAGTATCTGTTTGTGTTTTTAGAAAATGTAAATATTTTGTAAGTACTGTAAATAAAATTATGAAATTTAGTTTAGCGAGGTTAGTAAGGCAACTAATTATTTGGGGGCTACCCTGTCACTATTTTGGGGGGCCCTCATAAGCAGTTTTCAGAACATTGTATGTGTGGAATCAGTTTCCTTAAAATGTTCAAATTTTTGTCTTGTCATATAATTAATTACATACAGCATGAAAGAGGAAAACATAAAGAATTTAATCATGCTTATGATAATTTCAGCTGACAGTTAACATTTTCCTCCTTCTCTGTTGCAAACTTGTTTTGTATTTTGAATAAATGCCTAACAGGGGACCATTTAATACATGCTTCAGTGCTACCTAACTCAATCTCTTTGGCCTTCCTGGGATTTACATATATAAGGTTTGTAGAATTTGTTTACTTGCTCCATGCAGTTTCTTCTACAAAAATTCATTAAGAGCATATATTCTTTTGGGAGATTTAGGAAAAAATTTTTACAAAGCACTTAAGAGTTCTGAAAAATGGTTGCTGTCCTTGATTATTGCTCACCTCTGCTGCAGAACTAAATTTATGCAATGAGGATAACAGTGTGTGAACAGTGCATTTGGATGTGATGTAAGAAATTTTGTTTGTACACCATTTACATGGCTGTCCATTACAGAAGCTCAGTCATAGGTTTGACTGACTAATTTTCTGTCACACCCAAACTCACTTCTCACTTGTATGTGCTTAAATAAACTATCAGATATTCTTTCAGAGCTGACATCGGTGCATTGTAAAAATCATTTGCACATTTTGCTGTCACTTAGGTAGCACAGAACTGTAAAAATCTGAGATTTGCATTAGATGTTTCATCTAGCATGATTGAAACAAATTTATCAGATTGAAATTTGTCTCCTCCTCCCTCCTCCTCCTCCTCCTCCTCTTCCTCTTCTCCTCCTCCTCCTCCTCCTCCTCTTTTGTTCTTGTTCTTCCTCCTCTTCCTCTCCCCTTCCTCCTCCTCTTCTTCCTGTTCTCCTCCTCCTCTTCCTCTTCTCCTCTTTTGTTCTTGTTCTTCCTCCTCTTCCTCTCCCCTTCCTCCTCCTCTTCTTCCTGTTCTCCTCCCCCTCCTCCTCCTCCTTCTTCTTGACCCAGGTTTTAGGATAGCATTCTGAATAGTTGCAGAAGTGCCTCCAAAAACTGTGGCTGAATTCAGATGATTTTCAAGAAGCGGGTCATAATTTTTCAACTCACTGGGAAATTCCACAAAATTTCCTTCCTTTAAAGATGTGGACAAGTCATCATGGCCCCGGAAGGGACGTTCTTGATTAGCTAAATAACACACAGCATCAGTAAACTGACATAATATTAATCTGTTCTTTTTCCCTCATTCACTGTCCCTGGTGACGTTTCTGCATTGAGCATTGATGAGCAGCTCAACCCTTTGTTGTTTTCCAAATAATTTTAACTGTAGACAATTGTGGATATGATTTTGTGATTTTGAATGTTTTTGCTGCACACATGACCAGTGATTTAAATCAGAGAAGCCCTGTTTATTCCGTACTTCAAGTTTTTTAGGAAAAAGTAAACAGGCCCAACATTGAAGTTTGTGTGTTGTTTCACATCATGCTAAACAGTCAAAATTTTCATACTGAGAGATGCAAAAACGTCATGTATGTTGTTTTGTCTTAGTTTTATGTTGAATGTTTAAATCTGGTAATGGTGGAGTAGGTTGACCTTTATTCACTTATCATGTAGTGTGCACACAGAAAATGGAGTACCTAATAGTTCTTTAATAGTTTTATTTTCAGCCATTTTAATCAATTGTAAAACACTGTAGAATGATGAAGGGAGACACCGTAGTATCTAATATGAGTATGATGTGAAATACTGTAAGAAATAATAAAAAGATAACATGATAAAGTTTTTGTGGCACGACACACTCCATAACCTCCCACAACAAACTTGGGGAAGCTGTGCATATGAGAGGCAGCACGCCTTTTTATATCTACAACTGTAGTTTCTCCTCACACCTGACAGCTGCACCACCGGCAGAAATAATACGTATGCAGCATGTTGAGTAGGTCCAGTTCAGCTAACTCCTCAAGTGCAGGTGTACGGAAGATGAGTGGAAGCATTTCAGAATGGCATGGAGATAACAGCTCACCCACACACTTAAATCATGTGTTTATAAACACATATTGGGGCTGTATTTATACTGGTATGTGCTGCACACGTAGCACACCTGGAGAAGGTGCCCCTGTTCCATCCATCCATCCATCCATTCCATGGACCCATGAGTGCGTCAGAAAGACAACAGGTTGTGGAACAAGTCATAAATACACAAATATACACAATGTTTACACTGTAAAATACTAGACATTTTACAAACCAGTATTATTGACCATCTTTACACATAAAAAATTCATCTACAAAGTAGAAGGATTGTGTATTTCAGTATTTTCTTAAGGCTGCTTTAAATTTTGCTTTTTCATTCTTAAGGATTGCCAGACTGTGTGGTAAACTTTTGAAAATTGTGATGCCAAAATAAAATGTACTTTTTTTGAAAACAAGATAGGTTGGCATTTGGTCTGTGAAGATGGTGCGTATTTCTTGCATTAATATTGTGTATAGGTGAATGTTTTTTAAAACTTTTCTGATTATTGATAATAAAGCTCATTAATGACAGTACATATCGGCATGGAACGGGTGGACTCCAATTGTTTAAATATATCTCTGGGCAAAGTTACGGGTTCTGCATCAGCTATAATTCTGACAATTTTCTTTTGTAAAGTGAAAATCTTCCCACTGTTGGAAGAGTCATGCCAAAAAATTGTTCCATATTTTATAATAGAATGAAAGTATGCATAGTAAGTTGATTTGAGACTGTTAATGTTACTGATGTGGGCCATCAACCTAATGGCATAGCATGCTCCACTTAACCTAGGAATCATTTGTTCAGTGTGGTTGTTCCAGTATAGGTGGTTATCAGTTATAAGTTATTACCAGTATTGAGCCTGTGGGTTGTGTTACTGGAGAACTGATTGAATGTTTCACACAACTTCATGTTACAGAGACTCACGTGAAGCCAGGACTAATGGAACACTTAGAGCAGTTATCTTCGCAATTCACTAATGCTCAGAAGCAATTTGTTGCATATAGAGACAGACTGCATGTGGTGCGAACAGCTAAAGAGCAACTTCACTTAGAAGGTAAACACATAGAAGTGATATTCACAATGTTATGACCTGTGTGAAAGGTCAGCTGATTCAAACATTGTACAAAGAGTGCAAAGTTCTGGCACTCTTTGTAGCTAAGAGGCCTATGCTGTGTGCGTACCTTGCTTCCTCCTTTCTGCCTTCCCACTGATCTTGCCCATTTTTACTATTATTTTATTGCTTGACCAAGCCAGACCTACCAAAAGTGCATCCAGTCTCAATTTCTAAATTCTGTTTCAGCCCAGGAAGAGTTTGTGTCAGAGCTACTGCTCCAGTGTTGTGGGTGAAATAGTTACTTAATTTTGTGTTTTTATTTTATCGGACAACACCGTGCAGATTTTGTTTGCTTCATATTTGTTTTGTTAGAAAGGGGTAGCAAGCCAGTAAGTGGGACAGTGTGTATTTGGTAAGTCATTTATCTGTGTGTGTGTGTGTGTGTATAAGGGGCACCATAGAACTGTGTATAACATGTGCGAAAGAGAACGTAACTGACAAGAAGGGGACTAGAGACGAAGCAAGCTACTAGCAGTTATAAGAACAGGAGGCAAAGACAGTACTCACACATGCCTGTGTCACTAAATGCTAGAATCATAATGCTTGTAGAAAAATGTGTTCTCAACAAGGAGCTTGGGTGATTGCAAATGGGATAGGTCTTGGGCACCATGTTTGCTGCATGGTATCTGTGCTTTGCACTGATGCTGTCATTTAAATATGTTGCATGCAGAATAGAGCTTGCTGCAAGTTTCTGTCAAGTTGGCAGCACTGGGCAGTACACCTTTCAACACAATACTGCCATGTTTGCATGACATGAAGAAAAAGCCTTTCCAGACATTAACACTGCTAAGTAACATGAACAATATTGTAGCTAGGAGCAGAGTGACTCATGTAGCAGCTCTCTGATGGAGGAGTGGGAGGGGCTGAGTGGTGGGGACTGACCTGTTCCCATATCTGTACTGTGGCAGATATGTATAACTAGGTCTACAGCTTTTCCAAGTTTTGAATTATTATTTATGAATTATTTGTTCTTTACTATCATGTGTATGTTCTTTATCATAACTTGCACTCCTGTCCACTTTGACAGTTTGTGTGTGTCAGTTGGGTATGAAGGGAAAGGGGAGGGCATTTCAGTGTTTGTAACTGTAGGTTATGTGAATCATTCATGTTCTTGCAGCTTTCATTTTGTGTTTCAGTTCTGTCTTGTCCTAGTAATTTCTGGGATTTTATGTCAGCTTATATATTAATATATATGAGATGTATCTGTCACAACCTGCCGTCATATATGTCTGCTACAAAGGCCGTGGAATTGGTGTGTAAATTTTGCAGTACACAACCAAATTGTGTAAGGAAAATGGGGCATAAATTAGTTAGTTCTCTTCCACAAGTGAGTGATGCAGCATTTTTCAGATTTATTCCGCTGTACACGTTTCAAAATTCAAATTTTTTTATATATAAAAACACAGGTTTTAAAAAGGAATTTTATCTGCCAGTTGCTGTGTCATTGAATAGGTCAAATTGAGGCAGAACTTGAACTAGAAGCACAGAAGAGTAAAATACATTTTATTTAAGACTGTGCATCGTACTTTTGTATTAGAGTGGTCGATTGACATAATGATCATCACATACAACTTCTGATGGTTTTCGTTTTTATAACTGCATTCTTGTTATTACTTCAAAGACCATTGTTGTTTTGGTTGGACTGAAGACAATAAGAATGAGTGTGGCTTATAATGAGAAGTTTATTATAGCAAGAATAATCGTTAGTACAATCAATTTCTTAATGTTATATGTATACTAGTCTGCTGGTGCCTCGCAACCTGGGCTGGCTAGGAACACCCATGTACCTTTGAAACCCTGCAACCTGTGGATGCAAGGCATACTTCATGTAGGCAGTTACTGTGGAAACCCCGTGACCAGGGCAGGCAAGGAGTGCTCATTTACGTAGTCACTGTGGAAACTTGAAGACTGTATATGTCTGTGTATTATAATTTCGTAGTGGTGCCTGCAGTTAGCGTGAAAACCTGAATAATGTGTATGTATGTTATACTCAAGTATTAGTGTCCGGCGACCCTTTATCTAGTTAACTGTGGAAATCTCAATTAGTCATGTCTGTTACACATCATCCACACGTCCATCAGACTAAATTCTGTGTGTTGTCTTTTCCTGCCATCTGATGGCAGTCCGTGAAACTCCATTGTGGGAGTGTGACTGAGACTGACATTGCTACTGTGTATATAAGATGGGATTACTGCGTGCAGAAGGCTGTAGGTTGAAGCATTTGAAGAAAAATGACATCATAAAATCCCATAACATGTCTGCAATACAAATCATAAGTTGCAGTGTTTATGGATATTTCTTTGCTATTTTATATCCTTGTGATTAAGCATTTAAAGACTGAGATTAAGTTGCATTGTATTTAGAGACCCAGCCCGTACCGTGCAATAAACACACTCCATCCTGGTTATAAAAACCAATTAGTTAATGCTGTATATGGGCAGAACATAGAGTGGGAGTGTTACCAGACTGACATTGCTAAAGTGTGTATAAAATAGAAATGCCTTACAAAGAATAAGGATTTTTCTGCAGCACTGTCATTGTAATGAGAAATTGCTAATTAGCTACTACTTTTTTTCACTATGTTTTGCACCAGCTGTACTTGCAGTTTTGCGTTCTTTAACACTGGCAGGCTATCAGGATAATCTAACCCCATCCCCTCAGTTGCCCACATCTAGAAGAAATTCTGCATTGCAGAATATGAACACTGTATGCCTGAACAGTGACGTTACTCAGCCATGAGTCGGAAGTGCATAGTGCATATGCACAGAGACGTTCTATTATGTAGTTAAAGCACTGGCCAGATCCTCAAAAATGTTACATATAATAGGAGATGATGTTAGGACTGCATTTAGCATGACCTGATGATTTCAGAGTCCAGGACATCTCCACACTTTAGCCTATGAAAGATGCCCATCACATGATGCCATGAACTTTCCTTCATGCCAGTAGCTTTTTGCATTTGCTGTCATGTCACTTGGATAGTGATTGGGGAATGAGATGATAAATAAGATTGTTTGAACAAATACCTGCTTGTAGAAACAGCTGCTTACCTGAGAGCTATAACCATGACTGAGCAAAAGAGATGTAATGACCATAACCTTGCCATTAGACAGTTAATCTGGAAGTATTTTACAGTGTGAATTTAAGATGCCTGTGAATCTGCGGTACATTGATATTAGGGGCAAAAATGTTTTTCAGATATGAGTAACAATACAGTACGTTTATCACTGTTGTTGTATATATACATAATTCATGCAAAGTGCAAACAATATGAACACTGTTACATAGTGCATGTATGTGTTTTCTCCGTGAATACTAATGCAGATGGCTGTATTCAGCTGACAAGGAGGTTGTTGCAGTCAGTCACTGGTACAGGTGTGCATTTTTTTAACACAACCTTTATTATTTATTTTGACGTCCTCAGTACCATTTTCCTAGCAAAAATGTTTCTTGTGTGTTTCAGAAAAAGATGCTGACTTACCAGAAGAATATGATCTATGTTCGGACACAAGCAGTATTTTGACATCAACTGTTAATGCATCATACACGGGATCCCGAATATCAGGGTGATTACAGTGCATTATTTTAGAATATTTAACTTGCTCATTCATGTGTGGTTGGTTTTTTCATGTTTGATATTTCCTTTATTATAGATACAGCAGCAAATCCAGTAAGAATAGACGTAAACATGAACGAAAGTTGCTGAGTCTTAAAGAAGGTACTCCGTATGAGGAATTAGCATTGATTCGAGCCTTGCATCAGCTCATTACAGCTACTAATAATGCTACAGGTTGGTAACCAAACGCAGCATAATGGTTAGCACACCAACTTCATATTCATAAAGATCCTGACTCAGGCATCAAGTGGGCTGTTCCGGCTGAGGTGATTCCTCTCAGCATTTTTGATTTTGGTTGGTTAGACCATCTTGTGCGCCAAGGTTTATATCAATTTGTATTCATTTGTCTTTCCTCAGTCCCTCCAGGCAAATGCCGTGATAGTGCCTCTGCATAGGTCATCATCACTTCCACCCTTTTTCCTGCTGTTCATTCATTCATCATTTACCTGTGGTGACACAGTATCATTTAATAACATAAAGGTGAAAACAAGGAGAAAGTGATCATGTAGTGGAAGTTTTAACCTGTTCTGGCCATGCACCACATTATTTTATTGTGTCAGCTTGTCCATGGTCCACTTAACTGCTAAATTCTTGTGTCGCTAGAGTAGCCCTTTATTTAGGGCCATCCAGTAGCAGTTATGACAGGGTAATTTTCTCTGCTGCCCTGTACGAACCTCAGTTACTTTCCTGTGTGCGGTACTTACTGATTGCCTGTGACCATGAAAGACGTAGGTTTCAGTGATTGTCCTGTCAGTGTGGCACATAAAAGGATCAGGTTTGAGTATTGGTTCTGTCTGTGTTCTGGATCATCAGCTGTGAGATACAGGCATCTGTATGTGTCAAAATGAAGGTGGATGTAAGTTATTTCACAATAATGTGTGTCATAAACACTGACCATGTGGTAGTATCATGCTAGTGCAAGAGTGACGAAAAGAAATAAATGTTCTCTTATTTCTTTGTGTTGAAGGGGGAATGAGGGATGTCAAAGGGGTAGTGGTTGATTGTACACCACCATCAGAGCAGCTGAACAGACACTGACCTGCTAGAGTTATTGTGATACAGAGAGAATGCCTACAGATTTGTACCACCACTGAACTGCTTAATTTTGTTAGGGACTCTGAACTACCCAACTTCAGGCCAGTGAGCAAGAGCAGTATGTACAGAAAAATGCCGTTAATCCAGCACACATGTGACCAGACAGATGTTGGGGTGTCAGATATTACACATCATCAGACAGTTCCTATACCGACCTAAGTTCTTACAGGCAATTTTTTGTAACTGCTCCTATGCTAGGGCTAATTTTGGCTCTTTCAGTGTCCATCACTTGAAAAGGTCCTCCGCAATTTAACTTGATGCCCTAAATGATTGTAACTGGTCCATCTGCTTCTTTATAGCATAGGAAGTTGATGATCCAACATTGTATGAAGCCATAACATCTCTTCGATTTATGGCACTTTCAAGCCCTTTTGTTATTTCAAGTTCCTATGGAATTGCATGTTTCCTCTTACCAGCAGTACCTTGTGTACTCAGCTGTGGTTTTTCTGAAGCTGTTACGGTAGCTTAAACAAAGAGTAACACATGCCACATATAACACAATGGTTCACTGTAATTCTAGAGATTGTGCTAAACAAGCAGTGTGACCCGCTAATTGCTTGCAATGCAACCAGGGTATGGGATGCCTGTAACTGGAGAAATCTTTTTTTTTTTTTTTTTTTTGTTGCTTTCTGTCTTATTTCAGTCTTTATTTTTCCTTCTTAAGCATCTACTATATCACTCTCTCTCATATCCCCCCTCCGCCCAGCTTAATAATATGAAAGCAACATAATGTCATAGACATGCAAATACTATGGATTTACCCTGGAACATTTTTGTACACTGTGCTACAGTAACATGAAATGTGCCCAATTTCATAATACTGTGTATTGAGATTTCTACATGAATCTGTGTGAATTGGGTGGACAAGACTGACAAGAATTGGAGAATTAGATCTCTCTTTGATAACCTGAATAACACCAATGCAAAATTTTGAAGAAGGTAGTTATTATATGAATGTGTATGTGGGGCGAAAGGACAAGCGAACAAAACACATTGACAGCTACTCTTGTAACATAGACAAGTCTTCCTGGAACAGTAGAAGGCATCTGACTACATTGAACAGGTATGTAATTTTATCGCCCTGTGCTAGAAGAATATATCGTATTCCAACTGTGGTCCAGAATTGTGTGAGTTAGTCTAAGGAGCATTGTCCTCACACAGCCGCACCCACACACTAGCAACATGGCAGCACATTTATTATTGTTCTGCTCTAGAGTCAACCTTGTGGTGTTATGTGTACTTAGGCAAGAAAATGGGAAACTACCAGATATAAGTGTTCAGGTTGTAAAGTCTGAGTATACATGTGTGTTTTCATGTTTACTGTAAGAAGTTAAAATTCTACTCAGTATGATATGTGTCAACAGCCAACTTGTACACATGTGCTAAAATCCAATATTCAACTTCTTTACATGCACCCCAACGTGTGTTGACAACATTCATCTTCCACAGCACAGCCACCCTCAAACAAACAGGATCGTTCAAGCAGCTGGACAAAACCTACATTAGGCTGAACAGATTTTGGTGTTTGTATTCTTCAATGTTCCACTTCTACAGATGTTACGTATCAACATACAGCATTTATCAGCAAGTCAGCTGATGGTAACTTGTGGTGTGACAATAATTGCTTTTGTGGACAACTTTAAAATTGTGCTGTGTGATTTTAAGCGTTTTTTAAACATTTTTAAAAGATTTTTTAAATGTTTTTAAACGTAGTGCCTGCTGAATATATGCTTTAAAGCATTGAAACATGTTGGGGTATGTGTAAAAAAGTTGAATATTGGATTTTAGCACTTGTGTGCGAGTTGGTTGTTGGTACATATCTTGCTATGTAAGTATGTACATGTGCAGACAGTGTAAAATTTGAAATCAGAGGTATATCATTATGGGAAGTAAAACATGTCAAGAACAGTAATTACTGTATTTTGCATTTGTGTGTGTGTGTGTGTGTGTTTGTATCTATAATATTACATTTAATACCAGGAATAAATAAACATTTTTGGAAACAATGATTTTGTAATAGAATAAAGTTGTCTTCATGTGCTCCCTGAAGGTGTGTGAGGGAGTGAAGGCATAGCACCATGATGCACTGTATTAATCGTAAGTATATGTACGGTATGAATAACAAAAAATGTGCATAGCACCATGTATTCTTAACTTTTGCATTAGGTGGAGGTGACTGGTCAGCTTCACTCCCTGGCCACTTTACTCCTGGGAAAAGACACATTTCCCATTGAATAGGAGGCTGGATGGTTCCCAGAGCTGGTCTGTATGTTCAGAAGAAGAGAAAAGTGCTATTGCTGCTGGGAATTGCACCATGATTGTTGGTTGCTCAGCCCATAGCCCAGTTATTATTATGCTGCCCTCACTATACTGGCTGTTGTAATTTTTATAACAGGAAAAAGAAGAGATATATTTTTTGTACTGGAAGGCTTGAGCAGTTGCTGTTTTGAAGATACACAAAATTCCTTTAATTCAGCACACATGGAACTGGAGAGGTGCTGGATTATCATATATGCTGGGTTATCAAACTACCTACACCTAAGTTCTTACAGATAATTTGTTATTGCCTCTATATTTGCACTGCACAACTAATCGGAGGAGTACTCTGTTTGGATATCTCCTTCAGCTATTGGTGCAGGGGCATCCAGGGTACCCTTACTTTGTTTTGTTGAGTGTCTGTAAGTTTGTACCACAGATGCTGAAGGACCATGAGATTGTAGATCAGGAGTCTTCACAGCTGAAGAAGTTGCTGAAGTGGGAGACGAGGGTTGAGGCTATTATTGATGCCAAAACTTGTGGACTTGGAACTATTTTCCTCAACTGCTGAAATATTAGGATTTCTGGATTATCATATTCCAGATTAAAGGAATTCTACTGCACGTATTTCTTCAATAGTCACTTTCATGTAAACCCTTCCTGTAAAGCCCAACATTAAATGTCTGATATGTCAGGTTCATTAATTAGAAGTGTGTTTAAAACAAATTGAGTTTAGAATATGAGAATAAAGGTGAGGGGATAAAGTTTTGTTTTAATTCAAGGGTATGTGCTTGATAAGTGTGTATATACAGCGATAGAAATAAACTTTCAGTAATGAGTTATATGTGAAAGGGTTAGTGCTGAAAGTAGTGAGTTTCGTTTGCATAAAACACTCGCTGAACAGTAAAAAATGTAACGAATCTTTGACATTTTCAGTCATCCTTCACTATTTGTAATACAGGTAGTGCATATTATACTGTACACTCAGTTTCTGATTATGGTGTAGCATTATACATAATTCAGTTTGTGTTGCTGCATATGGTTTATTTTTCACTAAGGTGTCATGAATCATGAAGTAATGTTATAAAAATCTGAGCTGATGTATTGTTAAGTATTCATTTGTCAAAAGTCTGTGATTTGGTTTTACTTAAGCTTTTAAAACCACAAAGTAAATTGACAAATTGTATTCTAATCCTTGATTTTGAAGTGCCACTACAGACTGTTTCATTCTCTGTTGCTGTCTTTCAAATAAGCATGTTGTATACTGTGATTCTCTTTTTTGTGGGCTTGAAGTGGCTTTGATGTGCTGTTTTTTTCTTTTGTTGCAGAAGAAGTACAAAGCTTGTGTCAAGCATTACTGAAGTTTGGCAATGATAAGGAAGCATCAGGCTTGCAGCAGCTTCTTTCAGATCTCATACAAGATATGGACAGTTCCAAACATGAAATATGGACATCTGATCTGATGCAGCAGCCACAGATGGTGCGCCAAACTTGTATAAATGCTAACTTAGGATACATTAAAGTTACCATTTTTTTGGTAATGCTGCTTTGTAGGTAGTAACATTTCAGAGGAACCTCTTATCTACATCTGCAGAGTATAAACGTTGGTAGCCACATAACAAAAGATGCCATATCACAGAAGACCACAGTCTTCATTGCTACTGCTGTGGGAATCTCGAGTCTTATCATAGTACAAGCTCACTGCCCTGTATATTGTATCATATTTTGTAAATTAATTCCGTGGTGTGTGTGGTTACAAAGTGCTCAGCCAGTAAAAAAGTGTAAGCACACGTATGTACATCACACTCAGTTCAGTAATATTTTTCACACAATTTATCCTTGGTTAAACTCTTGCACTAGGTATATAAAGCAAAGATCTGAGTCAGTGTCTTAATGAATTATGGAGCAAATGGGATTGCAAGGAAATTTTCTGTGGCTTGTTCTGTGGTACTGTATATATAATGAATTTGCTTGGGTAGTTTTACGTGCTGTTTAATTTTTGCTCTTTGGTTGGTATAAAATTATTTTCACAGGTCTCATGCCCACTTTATTGCAACGTTGTAAGGTTTGAAGTGTCTGCCATGTTGTTTTTGTGTAAGTTCAGTGATGCATCAAGGATGGTGGGATGGATGGGACATGAAGTATGCATAGAAAAGATAAGATCTATGTAACATTTTGGTCGGAAACTGAAGGGAAGAGATCACTTAAAGGCCTAGACATAGATGAGAAGAAATATTGAGACATCGGCCTTTTCAGGAAATTTGTTGGGTGTGTGGGTGTTTGGGTATGTGTTGACTGGACTTACCTGGGCTTATTTGAACACACTAATGAACTTCTAAGTTCCATGGAGGTGGGGCATATAGTGAGTAACTGAATAACTGTTTGCTTCTCAAGCATTGGTCCATGCAGTGCCCAAGGATGGCATGTCTTGTATTCAAAGGTGGCAGAGTAAGGACTGAAACTCTCCTGGTACTTTGCTTGCTTTTTGTTTGCTGTTCCATGTGTTGATTTCATATAAATACGTATCTGTATTATTTTTGTAACAGTCATGGATATGACCCTTTTCTCCACATTGCATATAAAAGCCAGTCCTTCTGAACAAATTTACACATTTTCTACACTCTTCAGTTATACAGTGAAACCCTCTTAAGACGTTCTTGAAATTTTGAAGAAAATCTGACTTCTTAAGCAGGAAATGTCTTAAAATGGTAAGACTGAAAAGTTGTCTTTTCTTTTTTCTTTTGTTTTTCCTTTTTCTTTTCTTTTTCTTTTTTCTTTTTCATTTTTTATTCTGTTTTTTTAACTTATTACATGTGTGTGCTGAATTTATATAATTTGCAGCTGTCTTAACACATTCTTGCCTGTATCTGACCATCTAACCATTTTGTCTGCAACCATTCATTATCAGTTTTATTTACATCTTTAAGTACACTGTCACTGACTTTTCATTCACAAGTTCAAATTTCATTCCAGGTGTTTACAGGCAGGGTTCGCTATTAAGTAGACCATAAGGGGTGGCCAGTAGTTCCAGTCACTTTCACTAACTCTGCAGTGTCTTGAATTTATTTTCTGGAATTGCTTATGTAACTTACCAGCACACAGTCACTACAAATTTTTCACAATCACGCTACACCCCAAGGCATTTATATTACCGCTGATAAATTATGTTTAAACAAGTTGTCGCATGAGAACACCCACGCATCTAGCATCAGACTGCTGTCCCGCCAACAGGGTGGTTTCCACCTCCACATGGCTTCCGTGCTTCACGGTAGAACTCCGTGCCAGCAAAGTGGACTTGGGTGGCATTGGCTAGTGCATCTGAACTTCTTCAAATGTTATTGGCTGCCGGAGTTCCCTCCTACTGGCTGGCCAGTTGAAGTGGAAAGCCAGCTTTCACATGGCAGTGTTGCCAAATGCAGGCTCATGCAGGTCACGGAACAGCTGGGATAGGCTTCCAGCACCCCCGTAAAATCTTTGAGTGGTCGTGGCGGAAGAGCGACAGACCGAGTAATGGGGATTGACTGATTGCAGTCGCTGCATCAAGGGAGAAATACAGCACCCCCACCATGAGGTTGCATCATTCTGCTGTGTGAATTTGCAGAAGTGACCTTCGAGATTAGCCTAAACGAACTGACCACACCATTTGTGTGCTATGTGTTGGAAACAAACAAATGGAAACTGGGGAAATTGTTTAAGATTTTGATACAGAAAATGTATTAAGTGGGTAAAAAAATTGTTTCATCATCAAATTTGTTACTTCTTAGGCAGGAAATGTTCTTATGTGGGGATGTATCGAAAGTGCAGCATGTAATGTTAATCGAATGGGAGAATTTTGGTGCTTTTTTATCCTGATGACTTAGGTGGGAAAACATCTTAACCGGGGATGTCTTAAGCGAGTTTCAGTGTGTTAGTAAAATGTTTGGAGCAGAAATGCACTACACCACAAATAAATCAAAGTGGTATCGGTTTTAAGCCCCAGGCTCTAATTCAGAGGATTCTGTGTTTGATTCGTGGTGACTGTGTGTATGTGGGTTCTTCTGTTTGTGGGTTGAAACCTTCACCACTGTCAAAGGTAAAATGTTGGGATGTGAAAAAAAATGCTAGGCGCTGCATGTGGTTTGGGGCTCATTTCAGTTGTAGGTCGTGACTGCCATCATTACTGTGATGATCACTTTATTACGGGGGGGGGGGGGGGGACGTAATGTGTCCTATGGATACCTGTAGCACAGAAATTGTTCTCCTGCTTTACCTAGGTGGGCAGAGGCCATGAAGGTCAACAGATGTGTCTGGTGGCACTGGACAGATAACATATATCAGACTTTATTTTACTATAAGATACATCAATAAGAGTATTTTCCTTCACTGTAATCTCGAAAACTTTCCAACCTGTAACCCTGGTTGTGGAAATGGATGCCATTTAATGTGTAATGTGAAAAAGGAATAATTGTTTTCAGAGCTTTGGTCCTGATGCAACAGTCAACAGTGTAACAAGACTCCAACAGAAAAGTCTAACAAATCCAGGCCTTGCATTGTTAGGTGAGTCTGAGAGATATAAAATCATTTTTAAAATTCTGATGTAGAAACAGAGCTTGTTTCTGATTGGTTATTGCTACTGGAAATTTAATTTATGAGACGTTAGTACAGTACACTGGTGTGTTGAATAGGTATGGTGAAGTACCAAAAGTGTGAACCTTGCTGATTACCAAAAGTTATGTGACATCAGTATATGTATTATGGATGATGAGCGAATGAGTTTTGGTAACAGCATCATGCACTGTTGTGTGTAGAGATACATAAGCACAACATGCATTATTAATTGTTTTTTGTTCAAGTGGTTATAGTATTCTCAGCCTGTAGGCACACTCTTTTGATTCGTGTGTGATTGTACTCAGTCCGCTGTGTGAATTATGGAATAGCGTCATAATGCGGGCTATGACTGTATCTTTCCTTATTCACCATTCATGATCTTCATCTTAATCAGTGATATGTAACCCATGCCATTCAATAAGATGTTGGTAGACTGTGCTCATATTAGTTAATTTTGATTCACAAAATAATCTGCATTTACTGTAAGAAATTTTTGGCCATGGCAAACTCAAACCTCAGTTGAGCACGTTGTTGAAACAATCAATTGATCAGTCACTCAATCAATCGTGATTTCAGTCTTCTGCCATGATGTTCATGAGATCTGCATTCCTGTGGGATATTACGCAGTGTCAAGTGGTAATACTTTACCAGTGTTTCAGGACAGCATATCAGTCCCATCTTTTAAGGGTCAGGAAGTCCTAGACTTCTTGATTAGGACTGCTTGACCCTTGAAGGTGGGACCAATACATTGTCCCGAAATGTCAAAGTATTACCACTCGACACTGCTTAATATCCCAAAACAGTGCAGATCTCAGCAATCAGTCATCATGTTTCCTGTATGCTTGAAGTTGTTAACTGCACAAAGTAATCTTTGGCACCAGAGCCACATTGCTTGTAGAATTGTGCCGTAGCTTGGGCAGCCCTGGATTTAAATCAGCTACATAACCCGATCTTGGCTTATGTGTCACCCTCTCCCCTTTCACCCCTTCCTTCCGATCCTAACAGCCCCCTGGCTGAAGCACGTTGTACATAGCTGGTGAGCTCACTCTTGGTGGAAGCCCCAGCCTGGCAACATCTAAATTCTGTCTGGACGTGGCATGGTCTAAATTCTGGTTTCGGTTCATCAGTGGGGTGACCCACCATGGGTCCCTGCATGAAAGATAAGTATTTGGTTTTGTTGTTCAGTTAAAGTTTACTCATGCAGGTATTTTGTGTGTGTTTTTGGGGGTTGTATTTTATTTGTTTTCTTTTTGGGGGATCGGATGGGGCATGTTGATACTGTGTAAGGGGCCTTGTATCAACGCTACCACACGGCTGAAGGGGCCTGGTCGTTTATGTTCAAGTAACTGTGTTCATTGTATTCATTTTGTATTCTATGCTTCCTATTTTGTTAATATACTTATTTGTTAAGTTACTAGAGACTTATTCCGAACACGACCACCAGTGTTCATTGTAGCTTGCGCCCCAGAATTATAGCTTCTTTTGTCCATCTAAGGTTCTCTCAAAGTTTATTTTATGTCATTAACTATTTTTAAAAATTAATTTTATGTTACTGGTCATATGGTTGTATTTATTTATGTGTAAGTGTACAAAATCAGTATGTCTGTGGACTGGTGTTTTCATGTTTTTGATACGAACATAAACTTTTGAATGAGCATTGTAACAAGCAGGAAGGAACACAGTTATAGCAATGTAAGAGCTGTGCATTTGGATTCGTATGCGTGATATTTTGTTTCATGTCAGGAATCTATACAATTTTTTTTGGAAGTGTGTTTTGTACTACTAATAAAACGAAACTATTGCTGGTTAAAACCCATCAGTTAAAATCCAGCTGCCAACCTCTGGGACTTAAGTCCCATGATTCTACATGACAGAGGTGAAATAAACTAAGAGGCAAACAAAGTAACTTACGGTCTTTTTGGTTGTGGCTTTTAATGTATGAGGCATTGAATATGTTATTTGTACATCTGGTTGTAGCGTGCTCACCTCCCATTTGCTTATCTGGATCTTAAACATGCCCCGCCCCCGCTAACATGTATGGGTATCTGTAAAGTTTTCCATGGTAATTAATTAGGGAAAAGTCTTGTACTGAAATCCAGGACCTTTAGATAATAATTCAACTACAGTATTATTCAGTATTATGTGTTTATTGTCTGAGGTTTATTTATTTCCTGTACACTTCAGATATCCTAGGTTTGAGCCTGTCACCTGTACTTTTACAATAGAAAACATGAAACTGATCTGTCAAGGTAAGGACAGCCAGTCACCTCAGCATGGAGTAGAGCCAACTACTGAAACATAATATTGCTCAGACAGTGCACAATGTTCAGTGTAATATTGGCCTTATGATTTGCTGTTACATCTTTACTTAATGATTTGACTTATTTAGTAGAAACTATCTACAGTCACAACAACATATCAAGATGTAAGTTTCATAATTCTGATGAATATCAGGGAAGTAACAGGTACAGTCACTGAGATAAGAGGAAATGAGGAACCACACAGAGAGACTTGCAGTTGAAGCACCAGAGGAAATACATAAAAAGTCAAGATTACAGGCATAAAGCTGTATTATTTATTTATTTGTGTATGATTTGTATAACATTACTGTCAATAGCTCAGTATTATGTAGTGTCAGCAGACAGGATGGTATTTGAATTATGCAGGGGAAAGAATGTATAAGGAAGGAGTCAGAGCCTAGTTGGAGGCATTATTCCAATATTTGCCTGGAAGGGCTGAGAGAAACACAATCACAAAGAAATGCAGTAGCTGGTCTCCGGGCTAGGATTTCAAACTAGGACCTGAATGTGGAAAAGAAGAGTTACTGAGTTGAGAGCAGAATTCAGTAGGTGGTATGTGAATAGGCAGAGACATGACACAGTTCAGCTATATGTATGGAAATGGAGTCAGACTGACATTTTGAAAGACAATAAATGATGTCCTGTAAGAAGTTGAAGGTGGTGGCATGCGTGTCATAAGTAAGCACTATTACACAATTCCCCCACCAAAATTTTATGACATTAAAAGTGTGTTTATGCAAAACTTTGTGCAAGTTTTTGGTGCAACAGTGATTTGCAAACAGAGGCAAACAGTGGTGCAGCACATGCGGGTTTGGTTTTGAGACATTTTGTAAAGGTGTGCCGTGGGGAACTTCTTAGCAACTTCCATGATGGTAGCTCAGCTGCGATTAAGCAGAACCACCAGGTAGTGAGTTTCTGAATATGGAACAATGCATATTTGTTTTTAGGAGGAGTTCTAAAAAATTACATGTAATTTGTTGTTACGTTTTACAGAGCCGTGTTTTAGGTTTCCACCACAAAGCAAGAGTAGCAGCTGGAAGATTAGCTTGCTGAATGCACCATAAGAGATGGAAATATCTGGTAATGTTACATACTTTGCCTTACCAAAGATCTACATATTACTCTTATTTATTTACACATTACATGTATTATTGTGTAGAGTTTTGAGGTGTTGGAAGGCAGGAATAGAATAGTCAGTATAGTGACTTGCTGCGGGCTCGACAGTCTGTGGTTTGAGCCCAGGTGGGACTAGATATTCTGCACGTGTCCACGCTGGCTGCAAGGTTCCATCCAGCCTCCTGTACACAGGGTACCAGGCCTGTTTCCTGGGAGTGAAATGGCTGGGGCATGGCATTGACCACCTACACCTGTCAAGTGCCAAGGTTAAAGTAAGAGTACAAATATACCATAATTGAAGTCTGGGAGGAGGCAATATTAAGACAGCAAGTTACACACAAATCTCTGTCCCCTTGCAAGTAAAAGTAAGTAAACACGTTTGTCTTTTCTCCATACTCAACAGTGTATCACAAACTAAAAATTAAGTGAACTCAGTGAATTATGACTGTTTTGTTACATGAGTTGTAAGCCAAACATGTCTAGACGGTGTTCTTATGTCTGTATTTTATTGTTTCAGGTGCCTTTAGCAGGAAACATATGTGATGGTCAAATCTGGATAACCTGTGAAACACATTTTCATATTCAATCATGTGGAGTATGTTGAGAGCTACCCAGTGTGAACAGTGTCTTGATTTACAGGATTCAAAATGTAAAAAAAAAAGTACAACAAAAATAAAGACCTTCAGAATTACATACTGTGTAAGAAACTGAAACTTGGTTTTGCTTTTTATGGACTAACGGCAAATTCCATTCAGGCTGTCACTGCAGATAGATCCATAGTTTTAATTTAACCTTTAAAGCCTAGCAGTAGCTTTACGTACCACCAGGTTTAACATTAAAAAATTCTATGTGGTGTCCACATTGCGTTTATGTGTTTTGTGTGGATCTCAGAACAAACAGCAACTTTTGCCTTATAAAACATTAAGAGACTGGTTTTTATAACCGAAGTGGAGAGTGTTTACAGCGCGGTACGCACTGGGTCCTTATATAAAACAGATAGGCTTCGTCTTTAAAGGGTTAATTGCAGAGTCTGTTTTCTTTTGGTTCTGTAATTGAAAATAAGCAACAAATTACCTTACCTTTAAAGTGATAAGATACAATTATCTTGTGTTTACTAATGTCTGTGCTTGAACATGCAAGTGCGGGGCATGGTAGTATGAGCTGTAACAAGGAGGTCTTGAAATATTTTTAACTTTGTGTAGGTATAAGAAAGTGTATCTTGACAGTACGTACAGCAAAACCCTCACCACTTGTGGAGGTGGCATTCTTAAAAAATTCTGCAAATGGTGAAACCAGGCTGTGTGAAATTAAGACCTTATGAGAAAAATGGGGTTTGGGGAAGCAAAGGCACACAAAACATGGTGTTACATAAATTAATGATTTAAGAGACATCAAAATATATATATAGTGTTGTTTATTTGATGACACCGGCGTTCCTTAGTGAAAGTTGTCAGAGTGTTTGAATGACATAAGTGCATGGTGGAAATGGGGACAGAAGACTTTGTGAACAAAGGGGTGATCAGCATTGCCTTCTTCTGCATGTCCTTATGTACCTCTTTGTATGTTGCTATGACAGCCTACATTTCATGCTTACGCTTCAGGCACTAATTGTTGAAGTGGTCGACCTCAAAAAAAAAACTGATCAAGCAAGTCATCTGCAATGTGAAGGCCTTCCTTCAGTGTACTGGTAGTCAGCTGAGGCCTCTCCACAACACTGCACACTGTCAGCTTTTCAAGATCCTCTTTTTCAACTCGGCAGCCTGAGCGTCAGGAGTTTCCTGCATATCATCATCATCTGTATCTGGGAGTGCTTTTCCTGGAACTTATGAGCCAACACAGGGATGGTCCTGATGCTGACTGGGGAATTCATGGAAGGCAGTAACTGCTTCAGACCTATGCTTTTCCATCAGCCATTGAGAGCCATAGACTTCAGCTCTTCCATGGACTGTCTTATATTTACTATCTAATCAGCTGTGCTGTATGATTTCCAGTATTCACTGACACTGATGAAGCTCTCCTTACCTGCATCCAAGATACTGCAGAAAGTGTGTTAGACAAGTTGAGTGTTGTCATGATTCCCTGACGCACAGCTGCAGAAGTGAGATGGTGGTGACGGACAGATACTCGGCATGTATATATTTGGGTGGATGAGACCAAGATTCTCTGGATGCCCTGGGGCATTATCAAGGACAGAATAGAAGAATAGAATAGATAATGGGTTCAATCCGTTACTGCCCCGATTCATGAGCCCTGTCTGTTTAATAAAGTTCCACATTACCCCCAGACTTAGATTTCTGACATCCTCAGGATCCAACAACAAGGAATCCAGGGTGTGTCTGATTGTCGGCAAAGCTTCATCTCACACAAAACATGAGCTGAGGCCTCCACTTCTCTGAACCTCTTACACAAGGGACTGTCAATCAGCCCCAGTATGTAGAGCCGTCTTCTCAGGGTGTTACGTCCAGTAACTACCCTAGATTGTGGCCTATTAGAGAACAGTAGCCTAGTCTTAGCAGCAGGACTCTGGTCAATTCTTGAGCCTGTCTCTGAGTGCTGGTAAGACCCCGCCACAGTGTCGTGCTGGTTAACAAGCCAGCACTGAGTCTTCTTTATATTCTGCCTTGAGACCCCCAGGGCCAGCTGAGGTCCAACAAACTGGTGAACAGAACCCTGCCTTGCGGGTTCTTTGGCACTTTCATTTCCATGTATTCCAGGTGGTCGGGGGACCCAAAAGAGCCCCACAGAGTGCGGGTTGGAGATGATATTGAACGCCCTTTGGCAGTGCCGTACCAGTGGGGATGTTGTTTTAGCAGCCCGAAGAGCTTTCAAAGCTGCTTGACTGTCAGACAGGGGGCCGCGGTGGCGCAGTTGGTTGAGGCACTGTGCTACAAACCGGCAGGTCGCGGGTTCGATTCCCGATGGTGTCAGTGGAATTTTTCTTTGGCATAATCCTGTCGGTCGCACTATGGCCCTGGGGTCGACTCAGCCTCTAACGGAAATGAGTACCAGGAATATTTCCTGGGGGGTAAACGCGGCCGGTGCGTAGGGCTGACAACCTTACCACCTTCATGTGCCGACTGTCTAGAAATCTGGGAGCCTCGACCTCCTGGAACCCTCAGGGCCTGTCCAGGCCTGTAATGGGACTGCTTTACCTTTTTTTTACCTTTGACTGTCAGACCAAATACTAATGTATACTAGTATATTTCTCAGATCCTGCATTCGTTTGAATTTCGTAAACACAGTTCAAGATAGCAGATATCTCGGCCTAGAAAAGTGTTGCATATCTTCCTAGAGACATACAGAGCCTCTTACCCAATGACTGCACATAGACTCCGGTCACAGCCCCTCTCTGCGTTCTGGACCCATCTGTACGCCAGATGAGCCCTTTAACTGCAGGAGGAGACCCGGGTTCCCTGGTGCACTCTCTTGTAGTTAACATAATAACCCTACACTTGGGCCGAAAGTTACATGCTGGCCGCGTAATATCGTTCCCCATACTAAATATGGGCCCCGACTGTTGAAGCCCCATCAATATAACACTGTGCCCTTGATTGGGGTGACGGTAAGCCGAGCACACCAGACTGCAGAGGCGATGCGCGGCTTACCTTGCTTCGCCTTGACCCACCAAATCAAGCGGAGGAAGGCGAGTGAGTGCTTTCATGGCACCCGCTGGGGTAGTACGCGTGGCCCCCATGGCCATCAGCACGCTTTGGGTGAGCTTTTACACAAAATTTTCTGGGCAGACTACATGTTTTATGCACGAGGCCTTGTTCAACGCCCGCAGCTCTAGCATCAGAGCGTGGTACAATCCTCGTGCCATCCGCGAACTTTGGCCTTACGCGCGCTTTATCATCAACGTTGAGCCGGTGTCGTCGACAATATTATGGCATCTCCGTGTTCGCTTAGCCGTACCGCGGTTCTTTAGAAACTGGTCCGCCGTGGCTGCTTGAAGATGTGCCACTAGCTGTGATGCAAACGTGTTTTTGGTACGACGGAGCGTCAGCACACACTGCGGGCGACGCCCAGCGTTTGTTGAATGAAACATATCCAGCAAGGTGGACTGGACATGGAGGGTGTATGCATGACCTTCTCGATCGCTAGGTGTAAGTTCGGTGGACTTTTTAATGTGGGCACGTGTGAAGGAGCACGTTTACGCAGTCCGTCCCAGAACTGTTGAAGATCCCGTCGCTAAGATTGCGTGCAGCTGAGACATCTGTCGATGCCGAGGTATTAAGACGTGTTTGGAAAAATGCCATGCGTAGCGCACTGCGTTCTGTCTTGAAATGGACGGAAACCGGTTGAAACACGTACTGTGATCACGAGACGCCTATTTTTTGGTCATTTGATGGCATGTGCCATTTGGCGGTACGCGTATCTCGAAAATTAGACGCCTCAAATTTGTTGTATAGAACTTGCGACAAATTTTTCATCAAGAAATCTCAATTTAGCGCGTATTTATTCTCATCCTCTCAACTTTATTTCCGACAGACTCTCTTGTATTATTAAGCTGTTGGTGTGGTATGCTTAGATATACACATATTGCGCTAAACGGGGGATGCCCGAACGTGCAATGTTTTGGAAATATAGACATGTTACCGGCGTCTTAGTAAGCTGGGATTCATATTGTGCCACACCAGTTCATAGTACTGTGCTGTACCGTAGTGTTTGAACCTCATACAAGAGTAGGCATATTCTGTAGCGGATATGTCACACTCCGATACATGCTGTAGGTTTCGGCATGAGTGTGCCAGATTTCGGACTTATATCTACAGACCGCGAGCACTGCAATGCAGTTTATTCTGTGGTAAAAGAACTAAAATGAATTTAGCTGGAACAAAGTCCTCCGTCTTCTGTATTCACTTGCAGATCCTCACATTGTTGTATTTTAGCTATGAACAGTGCATGTTTGTGCACTTGGACGTTATTATGCTTTGGAACACAGCGTATCATTGACGTGTTTTCGCGCATTGTCTTAATTTCATTTAAGTTCAAAATGCAAGAATGTGGCGGGGATATTCATGTTTTGCGGAAGTAATCCACATTGCTGTTTTATTTTATTTTGTCGGTATTTCTCTGCAAAGCACTGAATCTGCTTCTCGTTATTCAGGGTTGTAATGGAGTAGGTGGCTGAGTAGAAACAAGACTGTGGTCTAAGCCACACAGACACACACCTCGTTGATGTGCTATGGTATAATATTATTGCAGGACTCTATTGACTTGTACAGAACTTAAATGATGTAAGATTTTGTCCAAAATTCTTTAATTTTATTATTATTAAGACAGTTTCTATTGCATAGCACTGTTCGTCGTGTGTGGGTACAAGACATGAAGCTGGCCTGATTATGACAAACTATGTAGTGTGCATTGTAGTGTAAAACATGCACTAAAGAGTGTTACTGTATGAGTTTGAAACATGTGGTGCTGCGTTACTGAACGCATTGCTGCGTCGTGTGGTAGTACTGAGATGCAAGGAACGCCAAAAGACAGCCACAGTCGTCACAATATATGGCACAAGATTTCACATTCTTACTTTGATTTTATAGGCCTTTACAGGCATTCACAATCTTATCCTAAGCAATGACGAATGTTACAACCTGCAGGCTGAATCTACAGTCGATTGGCTGATCCCTGCTCCCCCTCTTCCCGTGACCGTCTAAAGAAAGTGTACATGCAGGCGTCCGGTCCCTTTTAATATAAATATTCACAAATATGCAGATGTGGAGGAGTTTTACAGCACACACCATAAAGAAACGTCCACGATGAATGACGTGTAAGTGCCAAGCCTGCATTGTCCATTTCCATTTAGGATATAACTTTTCGTCTTATGGTGGTTGGATCGGTGTGGCGCCAAGAATGCCTGCCTGCCGACACTTGTTAGGTCAGGTGGCGGAATCTGAGTCATTGTCAATGTCCTATCTTGGGTTTGATAAATATTAATAGCATATTCAAGTGTGCGCCTTACTGGGATGGCTCGAATAAACTTTACTTGAACAGGCCTGAACAACCCAGTATGAAAAATCTTAGAAACATCCAAAGGATTTCTTGTTAAACAAGAGAGTCCTCGGTGTGTAAGTTCTTAATTGTGTGAAGCTTTTCGTAGGCATGATGTCTAAACTAGTAAGTTAGTCTGCCAATGATGGTATACAATAAACGTACATATCGCGGTGGCGCAGTTGGTTGAGGCACTGCGCTGCAAACCGGAAGGTCGCGGGTTCGATACCCAATTGTGTCATTGACATAATCCTTTCGGTCGCACTATGGCCGTGGGGTCTAACAGAAATGAGTACCAGGAATATTTCCTGGGGGTAAAGGCGGCCGGTACGTAGGCCTGACAACCTTACCACCTTCATGTGCCTTCTAGAAATCTGGGAGCCTCAGCCTCCTGGAACCCGAAGGAACTGTCCAGGCCTGTAATGGGACTGCTTTACCTTTACCTTTACCTTTACCCACAAAGGATCTGCAAACTTACGAGCTTATATGCAGCTTGGTTTTCTTGTAAAATCTCAACAGAAGAAATTTGTTATTTTCCGCCAATTAAAATATTTGACTCCACATCACGTGCAGCTTTCAGACAATAAGCATCACTACTCTCGGCGTGGTAGTGAGACTTAACTCCAGGCTCAGACATGGAATGTGGAAAACTCTATGAAGGATGTCATCGAACGTATCAAGAGAACTTTACTGAATTGTTTCTTAAAATCTCTCTGTCCATCTTAATTTGAATTGTCTATCCACACCACAATGTTTCTTCTCATCAGAGACCATGGATTACAGCAAGGCGCAGGCACGGACTCTACATCAGCACACAGTATGGTGAAATGCGAAAACAGTTCAGCAGCATGAGTGCAAGCAGTAGATTTAGCAATGTACAAACATTTAATATAGGCTTGAACTATGAAGGTGTCCTGAAATGTTAAATATAGATCTGTATTTTTAAATTGTTAGTGTTTGCTTTAGGTTCGGCGTAGAACTGAATAGCGATGTGGAATGTGAGCTATTTTAGTTCATTTCAGTTTATTTTCTGACAGTTTCACAGGAAGCAGCTATTTCTATCAACCTCCAGAAATTTAACCTTCCATTGAAAAGGTGCGAGACCCGATTTCTAACACAATACTGCTATTATTACGCGACTTATAAATGAACTGGCCATAAGCTTTAAGCCGGACTTGTGGGGTGTTATGTTCTTTCAACATAAGACTCCAGTGTGGGTGCGTGGGTGCGTGTACACGCGCTCCCACACACCTTTAGGTTTCCGAAATCTTTTCGTGGATTGTGTGTAACATGACAAGAATCTGCACACCGGACGCAATAATACACAATCAGTCAGAATGCAAGAATGCAGGCCAAAGTATGTCAGTTGAACAAAACTCCTATCATATAGAAAAACTTCTGTTAGTATTCACAGTTTGATATTTTGCTATTCGCCTAAAGCTGATTTAAACAATTCATGTGACTTACTTAAATATTTCGTTAGTCTCTACAAAAATGTTTCTGATTCTTTTGTCGGAACTTTTGAGTACTGCTGGTGTTATGCAAAAGGCCATTAGCTGACATGGTAGCAGAGCTGCTTGCAGTATCTATCTGAAATTGATTTTGAATAATGTAATGATTTTTGACAGCTAAAATTTGTGATGTATGTTTCCGTACCGCAAATAAACATTTGGTCTTGTATATGTATTAAACATAAAAAATATAATTTTCTGCAAAATAAAATTCCTTTTCTCGAAAGTTTCTCGAAAGCACAAGTAGTTACTGACCTTTCCTTGAGAACAGCGACTCAATCGTTTATGGAACTTTCAGTCCTGTTTGCATTTTATTCAATGTCCACGTACAAGTCCAAACAATGCGTTGTGGCGTAGAAATTGTCACACATTACATCAGTTACGCTTATCATTACAGTATTAAAAATATAGCCTGGAGAGGTACTGCATCCGGTTTTGCTAAAATGTTAATAAACTTTTCAAGTCGTCAAAGCTTTGACAAGAACAGTGACTAATTTACGCCTGATACGATTTACGGTAAGGAGCCTGAAATAAAAATGTGATAGGTCCGAATATGTCGCCCATATTTCTGTTCGTTAGTGCTTGTTATTTTAAGAATCAGTTGCAACACTTTGTCTGATTTTGTGTGACTGAAAAGAATAAATACGAAAGCAAACAGTAAGTCTAATTTTAAATTCCCAGAACATGTTCAGCAACTGCAGTGTTCAGGATTTCTGGGAGTAAATTATGTTAATCGGAAGGAACACGCACACGCAGCACACATCGTATTTCCTCGGCAAGGGTGAAGTCCAAATGTGCTCAGCGTTCTAACTCATAGAATGCGTAAATAACTAGAGTCAACATCCGTGAATGTACAGGTTCTTCAGGTTTTTAATATCTGTTCCTAATAAACCGGCTGCAAGGATAAAAATATTTGAGCGACAGAATGTGCAGTATACAATAAAACGAAAAGGAAGCGAAATATGAAAGAAGCACATGTAAAGGAAGTAAAAATTAGAGTTTGCATGAATTCTGATAAAATTTCGGGCTACGTATGTTTCTGAAATCCATATTTCTGAAACAAGAACATATTTCGGCACGTTTTCAGTAGCGCTGAAACATCCAGTGTCTACTTAAACTGTGTGCATACTCCGTCACAATATTTGGCCTGCATTAATGTTTGTGTTCCCCGTGTGGTGGCCCGGGGTAAAGAATAGTCCCGCTGCAGCTCATGTAGGTCGTAAAAGGCGACTAAAATGGGTACCCGGTGCCTGGGGGTATAGCTGGGCCACCTTGCCCCGGGGGTTATAAATACGGTGGACTGGCCCTCCAGGTTGGGGATTTGGGCGACAGGCTGACAACCTGTCACCCTAGAAACGCGTACTGTCTCGGAACAGTTGCGCTGAGAGGAATCGACCTAGGCACTGGAAAAGGATTAATGAGACGAGGGTAGTTGAACTGTGTACAAACAGCTATTGATAGCTGCAATATTAAACACTAGAAAGAGAAGTCAAAGAACGGAGCTGACTGGGCCAAGATCATGAAGGATGTGAAGGTCCGCGTTGGACTGTAGTGCCGTCTAAGAAGGAGGAGGAGAAGCAGCAACAGCAACAGCAGCAGCAGCAGCAGCAGCAGCAGAAGAAGAAGAAGAATATTTAGTATTGACAATATTTCCCTATCAGGGATAACATTCAGATTTCTTTGCGTAGCCTTTCAAGAAGTCGCTTACCAAAATAAACATTTTTGTGGGTAAGCATGAGTTAAAATAATTATTTTGCGATGATGATTTAACCAACTCGACAGAACAAAGCCCTTGTCGAGAAGCTGCAGCCCCCTCAGCCGGCAGTGAATTCTCCCTCGGTGTTCGGCATCCGACGGTCCTCTGCCGTGCTTACAAGGGCTTGCCACTCGTCGCTGCCCAGAGCCAGCTAAATCCAGTCCACACAGTCCCATACTCTTTATTTAAGATACAGTTAATTTATGCTTCTTTGTAGGCTTAGGTCTTCAAAGTGGTCCCTTTTCTTCAAGTTCTTCCACTAAAGTCTATGCACTTCTTTTCTCCCCACGCATGCAAAATTCCCCACCCATCCCAGCCTTCTGGTCTTGATCGCCCTGATAACACTTTGTGAGGAGTTCGGATTACACAGCCCCTCATTACACTATTTTCCCTGACATTCTCCCGTTACTTCCTCCCACTTCGAGACACTTACGCGAGTGACTTCTGCGTAACGAGAGATGTTTACGCTAGCTACTGCTGGCTGGACATAGTTGTTTCTTGTAGGCAGGTGATCGGTACGTTTAAAACTGCTTGTACATATATTGGCTGTAATAACGTTAGTATGTCATCTGATTCGCGAGAGTACGTGCACAGGCAAACTGCACACATTGGCCAGGCCACGTGCGTCAAATATCTTACTACGGTTGATTTTAAGTTTTTGTGCATCGTGCGTGTTATCTATCAGTCGCTCAAATTAAACCAACAAATGCACAAACGGGTTTGTAAGTATATGTTATCACCCCTATATATGTTTCGGCAAACAAATCGCCATCTTCAGGGGGTGTACATAAAAAATCACAAGCACTGATTACATCCAGTTACTTTATGATTCCGCGTTCAAAGACCTTCTCATGTCAAAGTCGACGATGTTTCCCTGCAGCCCAAGTCGTTACAAGGAAGACAGCTTAATACAGAGGATTCGGATCCTCTGTATTAAGCCATATAAGAAATATACCTCAATTCGTCATTAACCTCGGCACTCGACGGAGTTGAGCGGTCAGCATGACGCCCCGGCCGCTTTACCCCAGGGAAATATCGCGGTATCCATTGAATTGTAGGCTGAGTTGCTGTTGAAACATATCTGCAGGTAATGGACGGGAAATATTGGTAGGTGGGACACGGCTGCGACGGCTGTGTAATTCGCGTAGAGAGCCAACTTGACGTGGTAGGGATGTTCTGACGTGTTGTTCACCAACATGCTGAAGAGATCATGGCATTCTAATACAACCCGAACTACTGCAGCCCGCATGCTCCGGACGGTCAATGTGTCTTGTGGAAGGACGAGGGAAACGCCCATTAATAGAGGCAGGGTGTGATGGTTTTCATTGGGTATGTTGCTCTGAACCTTGTGACCCTACTGGTCTCTGACACCTTAATTATTTAAACAGGCGCATACGGCCCCCGGTGCTGACGCGCTTGTAACTCCTCCACACACACACAATGCCATGAGCAGGTTTCGAGGACGGGTGGCAGTTGGGACGGGACAGCCTGGGTATTGCAGAGGGCGAGTGAGCGAAATACGAGTACAAACCCCAGTACCAGAGTTCTCGAGGAGATAGGTAACGCTCTTGAGCGGTGACTGACTTAGCTATAGGAGAGGTGCCGAATTAACGCGTTTGGGAACGGACGGTTAGATAGCAGACGTAAAAGAGGAGTTTGCTTGTCTTGCCCTGGCTGGTCACGGGAATAGCTTCTTGTACGGCTTTTGTGACCGGTGCAGAAGTGAATACATCTGTTGAAGTGGTGCGATGCTTGGCTTTGGACAACGCGGTTTTAGGCTGAGACCAAATTATTTGTGCGTCGCCCGGATCCACAATTCTGTGCGCTGCGCTTCTACTGTGTTTAACTTTGAGCGGCAGTGTTAGCTACCTGCTGTCGACAACTCCATCCACTCACTGGCACAAAGTGTGGGAGAACATTTATTAGCCTTTTCTGCAGGACGAGGTAGGTCGATGTGGTACCAACACAGATATAACCTTGCAAAATTCACCTGCAGACGCCCGATGTGTCAGATGTACAAAAGCAGATACGCTGATACATCATATGACGTGTGTGGCGGCCTCCTCAGCGCGGCAATGGGCGCGAACAAGAATAGCGATGACTTTGCAGTCAGATCACCGCCATATTCCAAGTTCATGGCTCGTCTTCCCGAATTTTTCACTCTGACCGAGACCGACACATAGTGCCGTCAAATGGTTTCTGGCACATTTGGTACGATACCCCGTCACCCGGTGCACAGTTATATCTGATCTGGATTACATCTATTTCGTGCTAAGAGCGCGGTGGAAGACATAAAGATGTTGAAAGTGTGCTGCGACGTATGGAAACAATCTAACTTCTGTACGTAGCGTGTAACTGCGTCTCTCGGCAATGTGGCTTCATCAGATGAAATGCTAACAAGAGGTTGAAGGACACGTGAGGAATGTACGGTATGTCTGTGCTCATGGAGACGATGTCAAGTTTGCGATATATTGACACAATGTGCCAAATGTGGACATGGTATTTTGCACAGTATATAAGAACGATAAACGAGTCAGCATATTGACCAGGCTACAGATCCAAAGTCCGAAGAATTGTAGTTCGATTCCTGGCAGGAAGAAGGGGGGTTCTCTTCTTTAAAACGTTCAGACCGGTTTCCTGCCCCCTGTTCAAATGGGCACCGGAAGGTCTGTCCCGGGAGCGAACCTGAGCACTGACCCCCACTGCGTGCAGAGCGAAGACTCTACTTCAACATTTATATAAGTCTTAAATTTTAGAAATGGAAGTATTAAGCGAAGTGCAGTAAGATATTTTTGTGTAATTTGAAATTGATACGCGAGTCCTAAGCGAAAGAAGCCTGCCGTGTGGTCGTGCCCTTGGCAACACACGCATGCGCGAGGTGCAAACGACGCAGGAAAATCTGATCTGTCGGCCACCTGGCCACGTCGCATTCATCTCGGGGCCGACAGCATTCACCGCCGAATCATAATTCATTATAATTACTGCTTATCTTCCAAATAGTTGGAAAGCGCCAACATAATTCACAATGGACGGTACCTTATCAGACGCCATTATCTTGGCATAAGCAGTACAGTGTGCTCTAAAGTGCAAAGGACACTTCGTAAATTAAATATTGTAACACTTGTAAGGCCGATCCCAGTGACCACGCGGTCTAAGGCGTGGATGTACTGGCGCCCGCTTCCAGGGACTGCGGGTTCGAATACCGCGGGGGGAGGGGCGCATGGATATCTGTCTCTCGGCAGTGTTGTGTGTCGTCACGTAGAGGTCTCTGCGCCATGCCGTGCCGATCACTCGACCAGAGAGTCCTACCGAGTGTGTATCTGAGGGTGACTGAGGAACCTCGCACAGGAAGCCTAGGCCCACCAGGGTTGCCGAGGCACGAAAAAAAGTGCTTGTAAGGAGTACAAAATTGTCTTTCGTACATTTGAAGCGCAGCCGTTGGCATTAAAATGCAAATAACATGCACGGAAAGATACAGGTTGAGAGTACAGTAATCTTATGACTAGAATTCTAATTATCAAATACGCAGGCGTATTAACATATGCACAGACAGCGGGACGTAACGTGCACACAGACAGCGGGACGTAACGTGCACAGAGACAGCGGGACGTAACGCGCACACAGACAGCGGGACGTAACGCGCACACAGACAGCGGGACGTAACGCGCACACAGACAGCGGGACGTAACGCGCACACAGACAGCGGGACGTAACGTGCACACAGACAGCGGGACGTACCGTGCACACGGACAGCGGGACGTAACGTGCACACAGACGCACATACACCTTGTTTAGTTGTTGGGCTGTACAAATAATTTTATCACGAAAAGCGTGAAATCAGACAAATAACTACATGAACAACAGTGCTGTTGTTACTTCGCATATCCGAAGCAATCATCTTCTCAAAGCATCGGCTTATTATAAATACAGGCATCGGAAAGCTTCGACGAATTGTGACAACTTTACAGTTTGTAATTTTGTGTTTATTTGTCTTTCTGCAATACAGAGAACATCAGTAGAGTTCATTAGGTTTTAAATTCAGAATATGAAGCGTTTTTATGCGTCGCAATAATGCAGGTGTTGCAGTTCCAAGTCTTTGTTCAGCCAGCCGATAATCTGTAATCAAGCGTATCTGAATTATTACATTTTACTAGAAATGAAAAACTTTAAACATTTCTGTAAATTCGAAAGTATTAATTCTGCACAGCTGGAGTTGCTAGTCGACTTCCCTTCCTTAAGATAAACTGTTCACTTGCAAGTCGCCATGCTCTCTGTGTGTCTCTCCCCTGAATTTGTGCCCCAATTTACAACCATGAGCTCTGACGTTATTGGCCCTACCTTGTGCTAGATGCATGCAGCCTATAATGTCACGTCCTGAACGACGTTCTCATGTTGACGTTAAGAATAAGCGGAGTCTATAACTTGACTTCTCCATACGCCTTCATGTTGTGCACAGGAACACTTACTGAGTGAATGCACAGGTATCCCTTGTGTGAAAACAGAAACATTGCCAATAGAGTTTGACAGTAATATACGCCCTGTACATTTATTTTATGAAGCTGATTCAGACCCTAAGAAGAAAGGGAGAACCTGCTCGCAACCAATATCCAGACAATGCTATAGGATTCTGAGGATGCTGTATCACGTTTCAAAACCTTCTTTCTTGGCACTTCTTCCATCATCTGTGTTTAACGTAAAATTGGAAACACCACTTTCTGGGGACAGAACTGGTCCGCGCCCTCAGCTGAAGGAAGGAGTGAAGCGGTCCTGCTTAGGACATGATAGAAGCTGTTGTCATTGTGATAACGGCTACAAAATCACAACAAGTTCCATTACCTCCTGCCCACCTGGGCTTACATCCTGTGCCAGATGAAGTGATACGGCGTGCCAACAGACTTATCACAGTTCCATCTGTCGTGCGTCACTTGGTCCCTGGCACTTGCTGTTTTACAGCAGGACAGGGACCGGTACTGTCTCCGACACGTGCGTGTAGCACCCTTAATGTTACTAAAACATGTAGCGATGGACATAGGCGAAGCGTTCAATGATTCTAAAGTGTTGTCACTTCGAAAGGCAGGATTTCCGAGGAATCTTATGTCGCTTCGTGTCAGGGAAGGAAAAATAATTACTCGCATAGCAGCCGAAGGAGACAAACTCTAGACATAGCAGATTGTAAGTAATTTTTGGCACAGTGGTCCAAGGAAACTCTGCCGGTAGGCCTGATGTTGCTACAGTAATGGAATAACAGATATCTCGAGCAGCTGGCAGCAAAATGTCAGCTTTATTACAAGGGTACACGGCAGTAATTTTGTGCTTCACATATACATTATAGATATATATGTATATATATGTATGCTTCTAACTGAATAGCGTCTGTGTGTTACTTTAAAATATTTTTGAAATATCACTTTAGACTCAAAGTGTTTTATTTTGTGTAGTGGCATCCTGTAGCAAGCTGCACCGGGAAGCATGGTGAGCGGCATGTTGCTTTTAATAGTCCTTTACGAAGTGCAGACCACGTCCGTCCGTCCGTCCGTCCGGGACGTATCACGAGCACCCAGCCTTTCACATATTCTAGAAACATTCGGAATGAATGTTCTTTACAAAATTTCGTCTGGCATGTACGAGTTTCGTAAAAGTCGGTTTGTGGCAGCCACACTTTGCTTAAGGGCGTATATCGATTTCTGCCGGTGCTGTCTATAGGGCCTGTTGCTCGACCATTTTATGTGGAGTTCGATATAGAAGTTCTGCACGTAATGCCAGTGGAAATTTTTTAGTTTAAGAAAAATTGGCGCAGTGAAAGCCGGAATCTACTTTAAGAGTATAAATAAATTTTTCCGCATTTTTTCCGTTTTTAGACAGATTTGGGCAGAATTCGATACAGAGATACCTACAAAAATATTGTCTGTATTGTGGGCTTCATGAAAATATTTGCAGTGAAGCCATATTTTACCTCAGGGTGTAAAAGGTTTTCTACTTTGCTTTCCATATTTTGCCCGATTTCGGCGACGTGCCACACAAGCAGTGTGCACACAGTGCTGTCAAACACTCGGTGCGGTGCAGGCCGCACGTTTCTGATGGCTCTAAATGGCAGTATACGTAACGAGCGTTCCGTAACAATGTGTGGCATTTCGAAAGCAAAGAACGCCTTGTAAAGTCACAGAGCACAGTATTTGCCACTTCGTTTTCTCTCCAGATCCTCATCATGTCCGGTCTGTAGCAGAAGAGTGAGTCATTTCACGCAGTAACCAGACGGATACTTTAGAACACCCTGACAACTGACTGTTTTTGTTTTGTGTATATGACATTTTGCAATGTTAGTTTTGTCCCATTTTGTATTATCCATTGAGGTTTCGGAAAGGCCTTATTGTAAAGCTTCCAGTTTCTCTGTCCTTCTCAATCTTCTAAAGTTCATTTGCTGTGGCATACAAAATAGTTTGTATCTGATCGTATTTAAGTTCCGAAACGTCTTTTGATAGTGCAGATTATGTGTTTTAAGATCGCAGTTGTATTTAAATGTGCGTTGTTTCTTCTCAAATAGACGTACTTACATTCTAAGAAGTGTTAGTTAATTTTGTTCTTTAACGTAACGCTGTTTTAATACATTCGCATATAATTCTATATTCGCTGTACGTGTTTATGCAGTGACGTACACTTCGTGTGCCTAATACGTCTGTCAGTTGGTAGTCCTCGAGTTATGCCTTAGGCATCAACCTGCTTAGCAGCTTACGCTCAGCACAACATAAAATCTCTTTCTATTAGACATTTCCTAAATTAGTTTCCTTTGCATCACCGTTAGAAGAATTTATTTTTGTAATAAATATGTATATTGAGTTGATAAAGGCTTTTAGAGCTTAAGTATATTGCTAACTTGTAGACATTACAACTTGAAATATTTCCGTGAATTATGCCGAAGGAGTCGGCAGTTTGATTTAACGTCTGTGGGGGAGGAGTTCCGCAGAGAAGCCTTGCGAGGAGACAGCAGAAGCAGCAGGGCCGAGTAACGCTGTCGCAGTATGGTGCTTAAACAAAACCGGGAAGGACCACTAGACGTGGAGATGGTGTAGAAACTGTCTCTCGTGAAGATGTGTGTGGTGTTTTACACCAAGAAGGATGGCGACTGTAACAGTAGACACTGCGTTTTATTTCGCCTTCAGCCTACATGAATGAGCGACTCTACGAAGACAAGTTTAATCTCTTCCACGATCTGTGCTGTAGGCACATTGAAAGCCATGTAACTTAGAAGTTTACAGCGGGTTGATAGAAGGTGTAAACTGTTTAGATTCCAAATGCGGATAAAATGCTTCAAATTGATGTATTTATAGCTTACAGACTGTCACCTGATCCACGGCTTAATGTCGTTCCCTCTTCTTTCGACAAGGGCCAACACAAATTGTGTCGCATACACAAGGCCACTAACGCCGATTTATGCACTCTCGCTAGCGTTATGAGTGATGGAGTCACATGTGGAGCGTCATGCAGTGATGCACAGTGTACTGGCCAACACCAAACGCTTTCGAGCGCCACCTCACGTGTATGTTTCGCGTGCTTTTGTATTAGTGGTGTCGAACATTCAAATTATACCACCACAGTGATGTTGCACACACACACACACATACACACCCACACAGACACACATACCCACGCACACACATACACACACACATACATACACACACACATACACACACCCACACACACAGACACACACAGACGCACATACCCACGCACACACACACACACACACATACCCACGCACACACACACACGCACACATGCACACCCACCCACGCACACACACATGCACACCCACACACACACACAGAGGACCGATATGTAATACGACGCTGAAAGTGATCCGACCCCCCCGTGACGCAGGGCAACAGCGAGCGGTGGTGACGAACTTCCGGTGCGTATCTTCAGTGCTCTAGCTGACAGGTAATGGCATTGCCACTTTGCAAACTGTTGCAATGGAATTAGTGACTCTGTTCGTGTACCGGTATGCAAGGTGTGGACTGATACAGTCAATGAACACAGCAGTCAATTACGCACTTAACAAAATACCTTCAGAGGCACGTAGAAATCTCCTACGTGTTTCGGCAGCGGGGTGCCATCATCGGGGACTTATTTGAACAAAGGAGTACAAGGCCAAAAGCTAATGTACATTACATGCTGGCCTTGTACTCCTTTGTTCTGAAAAACTCCCTGATGATGGCACCCCGGTGCCGAAACATGTAGGGCTTTCGTACTTGCTTCTGCATGTATTTTATTAAGTGACTAGGTCGACTGATGTGTTAGTTTTAACAACAGGCACGGTATGAGTACCATAAAATTTTATACAATGAAATTTTCCTTCTCTTTGATGTCGAATAAGAATCAGAAAAGCCATCTCGTATTCAGGAGCTTTCCAAATTCCAAACTGTTCACAGCACCTGTTACTGCACATGTATTCAAACTGATAGGATTTTTGCGCAGCTTACGTTTTATTAACCTTTTAAAGCCTAGCGGTAACTTTACATACCGCCAGGTTTAACATTAAAAAATTCTACGTGGTGCCCACATTGTGTTTATGTGTTTTGTACCGATCTCAGAACAAACAGCAACTTTTGCCTTATAAAACATTAACAGATTGGTTTTTATAACCGAAGTGGAGAGTGTTTACAGCGCGGTACGCACTGAGTCCTTGTATAAAACAGATACGCTTCGTCTTTAAAGGATTAAAGCCTAGCGGTAACTTTACGTACGACCAGGTTTAACATTAAAAAATTCTACGTGGTACCCACATTGCGTTTATGTGTTTTGTGTGGATCTCAGAACAAACAGCAACTTCTGCCTTATAACGCATTAAGAGACTGGTTTTTATAACCGAAGTGGAGAGTGTTTACAGCGCGGTACGCACTGAGTCCTTATATAAAAGAGATACGCTTCGTCTTTAAAGGGTTAACATTAAAAAATTTTACGTGGTGCCCATATTGCGTTTATGTGTTTTGTACGGATCTCAGAACAAACAGCAACTTTTGCCTTATAAAACATTAAGAGACTGGTTTTTATAACCGAAGTGGAGAGTGTTTACAGCGCGGTACGCACTAAGTCCTTATATAAAACGGATACGTTTCGTCTTTAAACCGTTAATTAAGCCGGATTTTACGGGTACTTCATCTGATCACTACAACCTCTTTTCTGAGCCGACTTTTTCAATATGTTCAGAAAAGGGGAGCAATTTCGGCCATCTTATTGGTAGCAGTTGGTTCTGTACCCAGTTTTCTCCTGAAGCAGACAGCAGTGAGGTAGTCCACAAGTTTTCAAGACCCTGGTTAACCCTTTAAAGACGAAGCCTGTCTGTTTTATATACGGACTCAGCGCGTACCGCGCTGTAAACACTCTCCACTTCGGTTATAAAAACCAATCTCTTATTGTTTTATAAGGCAAAAGTTGCTGTTTGTTCTGAGATCCGTACAAAACACATAAACGCAATGTGGGCACCACGTAAAATTTTTTAATGTTAAACCTGGCGGTACGCAAAGGTACCGCTAGGGTTTAAAAGTTTAAGGTAGCCACAACACAGGAAACACTTTTTCAGGTGAAGCAGAATGTTTGCTATTCCTCATGCAAGCTCGCTGTTTTTCGGATCATCTTACGCTGGGCACTGGTCTCTGTACGTGACTCTTTCCGTAGCAATAAATGCTGAAATATTTATGGCCGTTCTCAAAGCATTTAGCATACTTAAATAGCTAGGACTGTTAGAATATATTACCGTGAATGATTACCGATGGTGTCACTGGAATTTTTCTTTGGCATAATCCTTCCGGCCGCACTATGGCCCTGGGGTCGACTCAGCATCTAACAGAAATGGATACCAGGGTTATTTCCTGGGAATAAATGGGCCGGTGCGTAGGGCTGAAAACCTTGCCACCTTCATGTGCCGATTATCTAGAAATTCTGGAAGCCTCAACCTCCTGGAAACCTCAGGGTCTGTCCAGGCCTGTAATGGGAGTGCTTTACATAATTCTACTTAACCTTTCCTTGCTTAGCAACTCAGCACTACAGTCGTTCAGAAAACAGGAATGCATGGCGTATAATCCGGAAACAAAGAACTACGCTGGTTTTTATTAAATCAGGAAAATACGTCACCCAGCTTATATCGAAATGGGAACGGTTTTGACAAAATGGCTAATACGACGGGACAGGGACCGATGTCACCAGACATGGGAGAAGCCCGTCCGTCGAAGTGATGAGTGCGTGCATTCTGGCGCAGACAGTGTGGAAGACCAGCGGCACACAGCGCAGTTAATATTCGGTTCTGTTGTTGTAGGTGGAACTGCAGAACCCGGAATCTATGCATTGTACGTTTGTTTTATGACGACTCTCACATTGCTTTGCTTACTGAAACTGGAATTTGTTTTTCACAGTGTTTGTGTAATTGAAGTTCAAATCGTTCCCAAAGTGAGGCGAAATCGGAGGGAATTGGGTTTTGAAAGGACGTCGTAGCGATAATAAAACTCGAACACTACTGGGGTGGAAACAATTAAGATTATACAACTCGCAGTCTGTGACCAGTACAGTGTTGTCGGTGTCTCATGCGACGGTTGTAGAGAAAATTAATAATGTGAGAGGAGTGGCACTATTGTTACGCTATACGTAAAGTTTATAGCTTCTGTGCGCACCCCCCCCCCCCATTTATGGCGCAATGTTGTGAACTTTTCCCTTCCTGGCATGAAGTGGCAAGAAGTAAATATATACTCGGGGCTTCGTGTGTGTGTTTGCTTGCATATTTATTTCCCGAAACTACAATGTTTTTTCTTGTACATACATGGGTCTGTTTTACTTGGGTTGAAACCATGCTTTACACGAAACTCAAAAAGAACTTTAAAAGCGTTCCCAAAAGACAATAAGGGCATGGCACAGGCTATGAAGCCCAGGCGGAAGTAGATTGCTTGCTATACGTCTCTTTAGACCTGCCGTAATTTGTGTTCAGGTACACAGATGAATAAGTTTGTTTGTTTGTTTGTTTGTTTGTTTGTTTGTTTGTTTGTTTGTTTGTTTGTTTGTTTGTTTGTGGCTCAACAGCCCTGTTGTGGGGCTAGGCCTCCTCATTGTTGAGGCTCCATGATCACACTCATTTAGACACACCACACTCGGTAGGACTCCTCTGGACGAGTGATCGGTCCGTGCAGACGAACAAGTGACGCCGATAAGCACAATACACCCACACAGCTGCAGCAACTTTTTACCGCATACTTACGCCAGAAGTTGTCACTGTAGAGTGCACAGACTGAAGTGTTCAGACAGTTCGATGTGCTCACTGGTGTGTCCTATTTTATGTCCAAAACCCGCCACTCCCTTCAAACCTACATACTCGTATTTCTGATTTGCTCGGTGTGACGTGTTTGATGAAACACGAGGTGTTTGCTCTTCATTTGTTTTTCGACGCTATGTGTTGTGCGGCAGTGACAGCTTAACTAAAGGAACCGCAATCAAAAAACAGAAATTGAATAGTTTTGTTAGCGATAGGCCTGTACGTTGCAAGATGTGAGGTGCAGGCTGCATAGCGGTGTTGGTGAAGATTCATTTCTCCCAGGACGTGGCGCTGTCTGCGGGGCTGCGGTTCCCCGACCTGTCGAAGGATCGTACTTCCCTCACCTTCCCCAGAAGAGGGGCCGCAGCTGTCACACAGCGTGCATTGTATTGTGTGTTTGTGTGTGTGTGTGTGGGTGTGTGTGTGTGTTTGTGTGTGTGTGTGGGGGGGTGTGGGTGTGTGGGTGTGGGTGTGGGTGTGTGGGTGTGGGTGTGTGGGTGGGTGTTTGTGTGTGGGTGTGGGTGTGGGTGTGTGTGTGCGGGTGTGTGGGTGTGGGTGGGTGTGTGTGTGGGTGTGTTGGTGTGTGTGTATGGGTGTGTGTGTGGGTGTGTGTCGGTGTGTGTGTGGGTGTGTGTGTGTGTGTTTGTGTGTGTGTGTGTGTGTGTGTGTGTGTGTGTGTGTAAGAGGGGAAGGTAGGGAGACACAGCTTCAGGTGTGAGAAGAATGTAACTCCGACAGGTGCGGGTGCGTTGCGCTACGTGTGGAACTGTGGCACTGACTGCTGCTGAAAGGCTGTAGCATGAAGCGAGTAAAGGAAGTGCACGAATTAATTAAATGTTACCTAGAATGAAGCAATATCAATACCACAGAGCAACGCAAATTGACCTTTATGAACTTAGGCAACCTCTTCGTGTACCGTGTGCGTGGTAGGAACAGTGACAAACAAACTGTCACCATCACAGTGGAATGGAGAAAACGTGTTGCCTCGATGCACCCAGCAGTTTGGTTTTGTAAAATTTTCAACGTCTATGTTATCTTATTTATCTCCACAGTCACTTGGAACCTTCTACAGTGAAACAGCTCACTGGTAAAGGTACGACTTTAACACTGGACAAAGCTGCGTTTGCGATGTGGTTCCAAATGTTAGTGAGATGCAAGGTTTTACCTGTGAAATGTACTGACCACACTAAGTCACGCACCAGTTTACGAGATGGCAAACAGAAGCACAGTGACCGAGACGCTGCCACTAACCTGGAGCAAGTTACACCGCTTATGTGTCGAGGCCTTCACGGCGGCCCCAGATTTCGGTAGTACAGTGTGTGACCTCATTATAAGCACTGAGACATTCGAAAATGTTGGGTGATGTAAATCGGTGACCAGACGATATGTGGCCTGCAATGTCACCTGTTTGCGGAGGGACAAACAGGCTGTGGCTGGCATTCAACACTCGGCACGAAGGACCTCTTACAGGGACCCTGGCGAGCTGCACCCTTTCACTGTACTGTGAGCTGTATATTATGTAGGGGTGAGTTGCAAGACGGGGTGAAGAAAAACTGGCTAGAGAGAAGTTTCGCGAAGAGACCCAACACAGTTTGGGGCGGTTTTATCAGTGCAACCAAATCATGCCAGGAACTGTTTTCTTTCCCGCTGTATGTTGTGTCTACAGAGTTCATGCGCCAAAGTACGTGGACACAGTTTATATTTTTTATATTTTCCATTTCGGGAAATTATAGTTCGAATTTTTAGCATAGTGTGCTTTTGGGTGTATTATTTTGGATTTGTGATAATGTAAATGCGTTTTTGGTTGATACTGAAAGTATGGTGACATATCTCTCTATCTTCGTTCAATTGTCATAGGTATATACATAAGTATATACATACGTATATACATAGCTAAAAAATAAATTGAAAATCTGACCGCACACGGCCAGACAGACTTTGAAAAGCATTTATCTGAGGACACGTACAGATTTGCACGTCTTGCGCTTCTTGCCGTACTAAATTAGCGTAAAGTAACGTAACAACATATGCCCAGGCGTGGAAATTGTTACAGTAACATTCCCTGCTGTTCGGATCCCAGCGCAGTCTGTTAACCATTCTGTTTTTTTTTTTTCAGTGAAAAACAAAGGACGCTGTGCGGAGGAGGTGTGTACGTATTTCTGTGCACTTCTCACAGTTGCACAGGCGTTGCCTCGTCTAGTTACCTGTAAAGATCGCGTCTCCTCAACAGGGATAGGCAAATTTGGTAATTACAAACCCTCCTCCCGTTCGCCCGCATGCGCCTTGTCCCTGTCAAACGTAAATCTCTGGGCGAAATGAGTTATCTCCTGTTATGTTTCGCTTTTACTTTACAGCAAAATGCGCAAGCGTGGACTTGGCTTTGTGGAACCGGAAGGTTCAAAGCAAACCCTGAGACTGAAACTTTTTTACAACTCCGACAATACCTACGATGCCCGTTGCAGTACTGTACACTTTCTAGGCCGCGATGCCGTATCCCACACGGTTTCCCAACACAAATTTAACGTAACGTCTTGCTTCACACTGCGGGAAGCATTCCTCTCTTCTTCAAACCGTAATGTAACCGTAACTGTAGGTTCCGCGTGACAGTGCGTTGTACTGCGTGGATAAATATTTACTGTGTTAGTGCGACAGATACTCACAGAAAGGCATGTAGGTCCTGTACATAGCGTCCGTTAGTTTTGTGCGATTTTTACAGAGATTAGAATACGTCAACAAATTTAAGTAACAATACATAACATGGGCTTTATGAAATCTGTTCAGCGGATCTCGAATTGCAAGCAAACAGAAATGCGTGGTGAAAATAAATGTCTAATATTCAAACTTCACTTTGCTGACGCACCAAAACGGCCAGATGAAGGGTGCAAGTTACGAACAGTGAATTCTCTAGTGTTTTCTGGTCGACTGCTGTGTATCCGTTCGAGTTCTGATTTTTTTTCACAGTTTTATCCGCACCATGTGTGAGAAGGCGGGGGCCTGTGTTTGGGCCCCAGACAGGCCAGACTGTGTAGTAGAAGTCGTGGGCGCAGCACCAATTCAATATGTATATTCAGATGTTATAAAACACACACAGCATGTTTCGTTCTTGGTTGGCCATCTTCAGGTGTGAACATTGTGAACCTTCAGTACCGTTAATACCAGTGTGTGTTACCGTGTGAAGTCTCACCGATGTCTGCAAGCCAAAAGCCAAAATGTCCTTTTTACGTGTCAGTATAATGCAAGAGGGTTATATGTAGACCGTGTCGACTTTGCGGTAGGCAAAGTGGTACTGGGACCGGCTTATTTCTCAGTTTCCGTTCTTTCCTGTTCATGTTTTTCCTTTAATTCTTCTTACCCACTTTCATTCTTCTGTTACCAACACTGCACATTCTTCTGTTACCAACACTGCACATTCTTCTGTTACCAACACTGCACATTCTTAACGTCTGACAGGCTCGGTAGATAAACACACTTTCTGCTTCTTCGGCCGTTTACTTTCAGTCGCACTGAAGGTTTATTCCTCCCCCGAATGATACAAAGAGTGTCGGGTGTTTGACCGAACGTGAGAGGCTGGACGTCCCTATACTGAGTTCACCAGTAACCATTAACCGCTTTTCGCATAGATTTGAGACTCGTTCTTTGAGCACATTTAACCAGTGTGTAGGCCTGCCGAAATAAAATCTGGTTTTTCTGCAGAATGGCCTTGTTATAGGGCCCGGATTTGAGGTACACAGAAAATATAAAAAAGGCCTCTACTGAATCTTACATATAATATGTTATGTGTGACATACACGGTGCGTACAGTGCGTACAGTGCGTACATAGAAATGCATCATTATTTTGGTGTTTTTCTTGGCCCCTTCGAAGTAATTTCACCTCCACAGCCAGCAGAAACACTATTCATAATGACTTTCGCAGTCCTTCCCTCTCCTACCTGCTTGTTCACAGCAGGTGTCGAGGGTTTTTGTGATTTCACTTGATCACACTCAGGCACACACCACAGTCGGCAGGACTGCTCTGGACGAGGGATCGGCCCTTCTCAGAGATCTCTACCTGACAACACAAACACTGTATAAGACAAACATCCATGCCCCCGGTGGAATTCGAACCCACGATCCCAGCAAGCGCTCGGCCGCAGACCTACGCCTTAGACCGCGCGGCCACTAGGACCGGCCATGACGCCTTAGGTTCCGTTAATCGCTTCTGGAATTTAAGAGTTATGAATTCTGCGGCTTCATTCCGGTGGTTTGGTTTTGCTGTGACGGTGAAGTGTGGACTTTGGTAATTAACTTAGCCGTCTACGATGTGTAATTTTTAAGTAACTTTCAAAGTATCACGAGACACATTTCTTTGTCTCGTCATAACAACGTGCATTTGCGTTTAAAGTGAGGGTCTGTAAAAAACGAACTTTCCGGCCTACAGACTTTCAGATGAATAAGGACAAAAGGTGCCAGGAGCTGTGCGTGTTAATATGGGAATGTGCCATTCCAGAAAACGTGGGTTCTGTTTCTGAACTTCGGTTTATTTATAAGGGGAATGTCCGACATAGAAGAGCAGTGTATTATATGCACATCTGTTCCTATTAGCTGCACAGACCTCACTAAATGTTGTGTAAATATTACAATTTTATCACATCCTGAGCTCGCACAAGCAGTGTATTAGCTGAGTCGCAAGAGAACAATTGCTGCGACATTCAAAATCACGTGGATCAAGAACTGTGACATCTGCACGACATGGAGGCTTGCCTCCAGTTTATGTGCACAGGGCCCAACTTGCTGACGTGGTCAGAGGAAAGGAAAATATAAATTTTATTTGAGTACGATTTAGGCTACATAGCATGGAGATCGCTAGTTGGAAACACAATTCAATTTGACGCCGAAGTAGAATTGGTGCAGACAGACACATTGCGTGTGTTTTCTTTGTGCGGTATGCTTAAAGAGTTATTGTATTGTGCACCTAATGGAAACTTTGAAGACGGACGTTTATCAAATTCATATGTGGACGTATAGTTACTGCCTCCCAGCAAACATAATCCGCGTCTATTTTAGAGACCAGTCATTTAACGATGTTTAACGAAATAATCGGAGTTTGTTGTGAGAATCACTAAATATGTGATCAAAACTCAGAGTTCCTTAACGTTACATTAGTAGCACATGCAGCTAATACAGGGCTTCCGACAGTTAATAGCATTAAAGTGTTCAGCTAAAGAAGTTCAGATTTTAGAGGTTTCCTATCCGTCGCCATTCGCACATCATTTTACTAAACATAGTTTGAAGTGAGGGCACTACACGGCTGCTCAGCAGGCCTGGGCATGTCCTGCACTGGACGTTGTAAGTCACATGTTCAAAAATCAGAAATTATATCACATTATCAAGAAATGCGTCGTTATAAAACGCAGTTGCCTATTTATAGACGTTTGTTATCAGTGAGTGTTCCCACAGAGTTAAGCGAGTGTATTTTTGTACGAACGTATCTTGTATGCAAGTCTGTCTATGGAGTGCTGTCAGACTTTTCCTGATGAATGCATAGATCGATCCTCGATAACAGGGCTGTGCCGTAAGATAAATGTAGTGACAAACACAAGCACACATACGTGGATGTGTTTGGTCCCGCACTTGGCCTATTAGATTACGTCTGGTATAACTTTACTGTAGTCTGCCTGCTCTTGAGTGGATGTGGAGAAAACGCGAGCAGATTTGTGCTGAAACGAGTAGGTTTAAATTAGAGGATTTTGTTAGAAATGGTGCATAATGAACTGAACAGACTGTGAAAGCAACGTGTGTTTCTACAGCGAGCAATGGAATGTATCCACCCGGCTTTATTGGATACAGCACAGGAGAACTGGAGGTCTGGAGTCGTCTTTTGTCAGCAGCCGATTTACAGAGGATTTACCTCGTCTTTTCTTCCCATATAGTTTGCCACCCTCAACTATTCTTATTTTTCTTTACTCCTATTTCTTACGAGTAACGAAATAAAATAAGAAGCAATGAAAGGAAAACAGCATTCTTCTCTTCATCTATTTCTTCGAACTTTCAGCACCAAACTCCAGAAGCAGGGGCACCATACAGATCAATTCCAAAAAAAAAAACCGCATTCCGTCCTTATTTATTTACTGCATGCCGGGGAACTTTCGACGTTAAGTAGGGAAAATAAATTTTAAAAAGCGTTGTTATTGCTTGAGATTCTTTTGTAGTCCGTTTTGTTTTCCTTCCTCCACAGAACTGACCGAGAAAAGTAACTGGGGGTACAAAAGGAGGAATTCCAAGCCGGGAATAGAGTCACATTTACATCAGGTAGGACGTGTCTGTGACAGACAGACAGACGGACGGACGGACGGACATACAGACGTTCACTGCAGGACGCACTCCGTTCTGCACACAAACCGAGCAGTGACACCTGTCAGGCTTCTACTCGGAAGGTCTCCTTTTCGAACCCAAATCGGACACCGAATTTCCTGACTGACATCCCTCGTGGTTTTATTTTGGTCCTACGGGAAATCACCGGAAGTTGCCGTAACCTAATCACGATGCCGACTGTGCTGTCCCCGCTGGACAGTTTCAGTCGTTGTGTCCTATACCCTGACATAGCGGCAGCGTCATTACGTAAACGACAGACAGTCAAGTAAAACACAGAAACATGAACCGCAATTGATGTTAACTCACTGTAAGCACTCTACTTTATTGTCTCTATTCTAAAACAAATGTAGGATAACATCCTTTACTTTGTATTTGATACGGTGTAAAACCTTGACGTGAATTTTGTGCAATTTAACCACTTACAGACTAAAATTAATAGCAGTTGCACATAAACATTCAAGCATTACCTCAGAGTCAACACGCGCCTTCCCTAGTATAAAGCCAAGCAATCTGCTGTTGTGTAGTAAAGTGGCCAGTGTTTGCTGTGGGAATCACCTCAAGCATGGAGTACACTCTGGAGGCATAATGCAGGGTTTATGAATGGAAATCACACCGGCACCGCTGAAATTTGACTGGTTAAAAATACAAGAACTGTGCCTACAGGGCTTAATTTCTGCATTGTGTGAGTTACAGTTTGTAAGCAGGCCTACGTGCAACAAGTGTTTGGGGATTTCAGTTTCTCATTGGTGGTGCTCATGAAGATTTAAGTCTTCTGGGATGTTGCACCATGTCGGCTGATCATCAGTCAAAAATGAGTGTTATTCCTGAAGATGGGGGCAAAGTGCTCCTCCAAAACGGCGGCAAATATACCAGTCAACACGATGTTAACACGGCAGAAGACTTGACTCTTCAACACATATCCGTTCTACTCGTATATGATTTCTCCGTCTGCACTATTCTGCTGCTGGATCGAATATCCGGCTGCAGAGATGCAGAAATATCAAGACCAATGATGCTGTGTATGTAACGGAAACCGCCTGAACATTAGTCTGGTTAAAGAAAGACATGACATGGCAATGCTTGGACAAAATTTTATGCGCTGCGAGATTGTGGATTCTCGTAGCGGTGTTGCTGAAGGTAAAATTGTTCTGGGAATGCAAGTCCGGGAGGCCAAATCTGGGGATTTTTGCTCTGAAGACGAAGGCAATACATTTTTCCGAAACGGCGGTGACATGCCGTTATCATTCCAGAAGACACGAGTCTTTAAATTTTGGCACTAAAATATTAAATTCCATATTTTATGTTTTTGGTATCTGTCTGCATTACAGTTGTGCACACTTTCCTTAGAAGGTTCCATCTATGCTGGAGAGACTGCCGAAACTGCTGCGTCTCCCACGTACTTTCACCTGCTCGTCCGTCTGTTTGCGTGAATAAAACAATTGGGAAGCAGCTGAACAACTTTTCTTTTTCAAATTTTGTATTAAGAAATTTGGGTAAATTTTGTTTACTGAAAATAATTTTAATTCTTATCGTGTAAAAATAAGGGAATCGTCACACAAAAATGTAAATGCGTTTGTGTGTCCACCTGAAAAGTAAATCGCAAAAATATTGCCACTTGTTTATAAGTGCAACTAGACTTTTGTATCTGCACACCAACTGGGACGTTCAGTATTTAAAAAGCGGCTAAATATTTGTCGGAATGAAAATTGTTTCTGCTCAAAATCGCAGAGAGAACTGAACAATCCGATATTTCCGATAATTTTTTAGCAAACATACTCGTAAAAAACAGCAGCACATTATTATGCTATAATTAAATTTCAATTTGAGTTTCTATTATCCAACTAATTCTCCGTTCCCGTATGTGAACATGGGATGAAACCGTGCCAGCAATTTATGTTAGTTTTCTTTATTTTCCAAATATGATATCGAGCAGAGTACCAGACGGTAAACCGTCTGACTTCTGTCTTGGAGACGACATTGCTAATCTGTACCGGCACTCCCTGTACTCACCCTAAGTTTTTGTAATATTACTCTGTCCTTCAAGGCACATTCCCAAATTTGGCCACAATCACGTGCTGCTAAGTCTTTCCAATTCAACGCTCTTCGTTTCGTAAGTAAACCATGACGAAGAAAATATCCGATTAAATTTCGAGAAATATTAGTGGTGAATTTTTCCCTCTGTGTTTCGGATGTTTCCTTAGAAAATACGATTCTGAGATTTGGTTTCCTGAAACTGGACACCGTGCTGATCTAGCCAATGTCACAAGAGCTCGGTGTGCTGTATCCTGCCCCCAACACTGAACGCCGGTAGAGAAAACACCGCCTCATTCACGTCACATCAATTTGTGTGGTAAGACTAAAGTGGCTCGACATGACATCGGAGTGTTGGACAGGTCACACTAAACAATAGCTTGAGTGTATTTACTCATCCTCACACATAAAAAATACTGTTTCTTTAATGCTACCGTCGACGGTGTATTCTTTGTATCTACGTGGTTGGTGGGCACCGAGGTGTCTGACAGTTGTATATAAACCCATACAAAGGAATATTTCTTGTGGATAGAATGTCCTTGAAAATTACCCGAACCTCTGATGTAGGCAGTACGAACCTACGAAAGAAGCCATTCTTGTTCGTGGTACAAAAGAAGCGCTATCAGAAAGACGTGAAGGCAGTAATGACTTTACGGACGTGTGAGAATCAGGCTGTCGTAGTCTCTGTACCGACTGTCTGCGGGCTGGGCACTCCGGGGATCGAAGCCTGGTGAAAGCGAACTTTTCGTTGCCGTCCAGACCGGCCGCGACACCCATAGAGCCTCCTGTACAAGAGGAACCGTTTGTTTCCTAGGGTTAAAGTAGCCGAAGCGTGGTGCTTACCACTCACCTCCTATTGCCGGGTTGCACACTGGTTGGAGCTGCACCTCCACTTCCCCCCTGTGCGTGAACAGGCATGCCATTGTGTAACCTTCGCCTTTACTATGATCAAGTAATTTTATAATTAGTTGAACTTTAATCTTCATCATCGTCGTTATCATCATCATCATCATCATCATCATCATCATCATCACCATCCGTCACGAGTCAGGCCTTAATGGACCTGTTTCGATCTCTCCAGAGGTCTTCCAAGTCGTCTTCGTCCATTTGTTCTGTAATTCAGCACTGTCTTGGTCACCCTGTTGTCGTTCGTTCTTGCTACAAGTTGCAGCCAGTTCGATCTGCATCTTTTTAGTTTCTTGTCAACTGGTTCTGCTTTCAGCGCAACTAAAATTTCTTCATTCTTTTGTGAATGTCAAGAAGTGCGTATCGTGCTGTTCTTATGAAGAATTTCATCTCAGCTGATGCCAATCGGTTTTCATCCTTTTGCCTGAGGGTCCAAATTTCGCTTCCATGTAGAGGAACGCGGAGTGCCGGTGCATTGTATATTTTTATTCTTGAAAATTTCTGCATCAAAGTTGGTTTAAACGTGTTGTTTAGAATTCTCAGTATTTGAGCAAATTTTTCTGCTTTTTGTTGAAAATCTGTTCCATTTTCAAAAGCAATTTCACACTCGAGACATTTAAAATTCTTTCCTTGCTGCAAACATTTGTTATGCACAGCGCTTCTACATCTGACTGGGTCTTGTCCTAACAATGCCATCCTCTCAGACTTTTATGTTCATTTTTCCATTCCAAAATGTTTTGCTGTTTTCCAGTGTAAATGCTCCCCTCTGTAGATTATCGTCTGAATCAGCAATTATGACCTAATCGTCCGCAGAGAGCAGAGTGTTTATTTTTGCAGTGGTTGACAAACAAATACCTTTTCTGTAAATCTGGTTACATTTTGCTGTAATTTCATTCATGTGAATGTTGAATAGTGCCGATGATAAGGGGCAGCCTTGTCTGACTCCGTGATTAATTTTATGTTCTTCTGATAACTGAGTGTTTGTCGCTACTTCTATTTTGTTTCCAGAATAAATTTCTGTTATACGTTTTAACAATAAATTGGGAATAATTTTGCTTTGTAGTATTTCCAACAGTTTTCTCTTTTAACTTTGACAAAGGCTTTCATATGATCGTGAAATGCTAAATGAATTTCTAAAATAAACTCTCTTCTTTTTTCTGTGAGTAATTTCATGCTGAACAATTACAATTACAATAGAAATTGCAATAGAAAAAGTAAGACCGTTTAATTTGTCAAAATGATTATAACTAAGCCAGCGAGCATAACATTGATAAACGCATTCGACTTGAAAGTATAAGAGGAATGTGTATAAAACGAGAAAATCGGAAAGAAATTAAAGAGAAAATCTTTCTTCAGATTCTTTCTTTTGTATCCGCAGAGTAACAGAAATTGCGAGTCAGTAGTTTCAGACAAATTAGCGACGCAGTCTGGGGACAGCTTACACTGTTATACATTCTTCGTGTTCACATCACTTCCACCGCAGACGTTTGCAGAGTCGCTATGCTACACTGGCATAATTAATGTTACGAAAGTAGGAATTATGCTTGTGGGATGACAAACATTATGAATTCTGGATATTTGATTGTCACATTCATGTTAAGGAAAGAAATCAAACGTAGCGCCACAGGTAGTTGGTCGTTCTTTATCAACCGAAAATCTGAATTTCCACTTACGTTAACATTCAGTCGTAGTGATAGGTGTGACTTCGTTTTCTTCCATTCCACTGGAAAAATTCATAGTTTTATTGCCTTGTACAAAATAATGACATTCTACGAGGCACACGCAGAACTAACCTTCAGTCAACACGCTGAAACGTGTTTGTGTTTTGGTTCGAAGTTTATTTTCTAAGCAAAAATATTACGTCATTTTATCACAGCTGAAGTATGACAAGAGCCTACAGACATTTGGCAAGCACTCCATCTGACGGGAACACAACGGCTGCTCTCTGCAGGCTGAAATCATAAACAGTCACCAAGACACACTCTCCGGATTGTTTTGACTGCCCGGCCTGGAAATTTTACAGCGATATGGTTTCCAGGCTACCATCCTTTCCCAGTTTCCAATTGCTGGACATGCACACGCTATTTAAACAAACCGTGGCGATGTTTTCTCCCTGATTATTCAAAACTCTAGGAATACCCTCCAGTGACAAACAAAGCTCTCTTTGCTTTATCACTATCTGACGTGCTCCATCAATATTTCCTCTTGCCGGGGGGCATGCAATGTGGACAAAATAAACTGTGCGTATGGACGTTACTGTTCTGTTTGCGTCTCTTCCTTCGCTGTTCTCGCAAGTATTAATACCTGCCTGTGATGAACTAAATGCGAAACGACTCTGCTTCAACTTTACCTGTGTCGGCAAAATCCGAGAGCTAGCGGCGCTGTGAACCATGATCCAAAACCTACAACCCCGTTCGCAGGTTTCTGTACTTATTTTTCATCGTTTTCCTAAGAAGGCCTCTAGTCCAGTTAAGGAAACCTTCAGCTACGTGCGACCCCTTCACATGGTGACACGCCTTTCAGAGAACAATTTTAAAAGAAGTAACTAGATAATTTCAGGTGTTCATGAAACAGAAAACTTGCAGGTGACAATAAAGTCTTATGTATCAATTGATAAAGAAAACTGCCGAGTGTTCTTTATTCCCCGCCGAAAGTAATTTCCCGCACCGTCTGCTAGGAGAACGTGTAAAAACGGCTTCCGTAGAGGAAAAAGGCATTTTAAGTTATCCAGTTTGCAAATTGTGCAACTTAAGTTTGAAAGGCGATACAGAAAGGAACATCCAGAAAGTAACTCAAGTGACACACGGTGTAAGGATTTTGAGATTAAAATTTCTATCCGTAAGGGTGAAAATCTGGGTTGCCCACGCCATAAAGAAACAGAGCAACAATAAGGCAAACCTTACAGCGCAGCTAATAGAATTTAACTTACAGAGGCAGGCGTGCGTTAATTTGCGTCAAACAACAGGATGGCACGTGTCTGGCAGCTTTAAATCTGAAGGCTGACAAGTTGCAGCTAGTGCAGGCGTTAAAACCGAACGACAGAAGCAAGCGATGTGCGAAAGAAGTATTTTATTTAATGTCACTATAAATTACTAAAATTAAGTAGCGTCGGCAATCAATAACTGAAATACTGTATCAGTATGGGAGTGTCTGTGGAAAGACAGTGACGGGGAACCTGAGGAGGAAAACCGGTCCCTGTGTCACTTCGTCTATCAAAACTCCCACATGGCTGAACTGAGTTCTGGTGTGATTTTCAGGGTGAAACAGCCTGGCCTGGCGGCTCGGCTTAACCTTTTAAAGCCTAGCGGTAACTTTACGTACCACCAGGTTTAACATTAAAAAATTCTACGTGGTGCCCACATTGCGTTTATGTGTTTTGTACGGATCTCAGAACAAACAGCAACTTTTGCCTTATAAAACATTAAGAGACTGGTTTTTATAACCGAAGTGGAGAGTGTTTACAGCGCGGTACGCCCTGAGTCCTTATATAAAACAGATACGCTTCGTCTTTAAAGGGCTAATTTCAGTGATAAATTCACTTTCCACCCGAGCGGCAAAGCCACCTGCTGCACAGTTATTGATAGCATTCTTACTGATTTTTCAGGAACGCGCAGGCCTACGCCCCGAGTGAGGTTCGAACCGACGACTCCAGTGTTCGAGCGGAAGAAACCAGTAGGTACCTTAGACTGTGCGGCCACTTTTATCGGACGTTAACTGCAATACGCGGCGCCGCTGAATTTAATTTTGAATTTTATAAAGAGGTATTCTGACACAACTAACGTAAATGTGACATCTGTATGTGTGAAAGATGCCTGTTTCACTTCAGGGATTCTAGAAAGAATGTAGGTGCAGATTGCTATAATAATAATAATAATAATAATAATAATAATAATATGACAACTTCAAACTGTACCGGAATCGCAGCATTATTACGGACAAAACAATACCTTTCAACCGACCGGACATAACTGTCACAAACAAGAAAACAAGAAATACCTTCCTAATAGACATAGCTATTCCAAATACACACAGTCTCGCCAAAACAATAACAGAAAAACAAAAGAAATACCAAAAACTGGCGAACGAAATAGTGCTATGTTGAAGCAGGACGCAGTACAAGTGGTCCCGATAGTAATTTCAGCCACGGGAATAATTCCAAAGTCACTGTCACATAGTTTAAAGATACTTAACCTGCACCCAAACACATATATACAGATGCAAACAGTGGTAATTCTTGGCGCATGCTCGATTGTCAGAAATCTCCTAAATTACACATAAGACCACCGAGCCTAATCCTGTTGATGATACATCCAAGGATAGGTGAATATTTCCCGGCTAAAGCTGAGAAGTGAGAAATTCGGGTAATAATAATAATGAAGCGTGTGATGGTACTTGGTAAGTTTAGCTACCAGACGAATGAGTAGGCGACTTGCATAGACATAGGCAGTTCTCATAGAATAGAAGAGAATTTTCGTATAGGCTCAGTTTGTATGCAGAAGCCCCATGCAGGAAGTACATTAACCCTTTAAAGACGAAGCGTATCTGTTTTATATAAGGACTTAGTGCGTACCGCGCTGTAAACACTCTACACTTCGGTTATAAAAACCAGTCTCTTAATGTTTTATAAGGCAAAAGTTGCTGTTTGTTCTGAGATCCGTACAAAACACATAAACGCAATGTGGGCACCACGTAGAATTTTTTAATGTTAAACCTGGCGGTACGTAAAGTTACCGCTAGGCTTTAAAATGTTAAACTCTGAGGTTTGTTTTCATACGCCTTAAAATGAAACCTTCTGTTTCAGCACAGTCCGTACTTCAATGCAAGTTAATCTACATCAGCCGTGCAACGGGTAGCGTTAAAGAAGACTGAAGCCAAAATTGCACATATGTTGAAGATACAGGTTACACGGAATGTTAAGCCGTCAAATGCTAAAATTGTACAGCGTCGGTGGTAGATGAATGAATCAGCACGGAGAATTTGTTGAATGATTCTGGCAGGAGGAAGCCTGTCTCAGTGCCACTATTTCCACAACAAAACCCACACAGACTAGCCTGCTGTCGATTCCGATTCCCGATGTTTGAAGTCGACGCCTAAGGGCCTGAGCCGTTGCACGGCTTGCTTATAGCGTCGAAATGTTCCAATTAATGAGGGTGTTACCCGCAGTAAATATTGCTACTTGCTAAGCGACGTAACGACACGTGGCACTCAGCTCATGCAGACACCAGCCTCTGGAGAACACATGCACACGGGATTTAATAAATATTCTTACAGTGATATTTAAATTTAAAACGTCAGTATCATGTTGCACAGCTGCAAATCGAAGCAGTTCAACTGAACAAACATACAGCGCGGTCTTACTTCAGCACGCTGCGTGATTTTGCCGCTAAGGCATGACCGTTTTAACGTCACGGTTTGCCAAGCGATTCACAGCGTGCAATTAACCCTCCCATATGGGTAGCCCATTTAAATGCATTACCGCCACCCACTGTTACTACCGAGATATTCAACAGCCACAGGTGACATGAGATTCTGGCTTGCACGTCGGCAAGTTCTTGAAGACGTGTACGTCACAACTTCGAAGAGAGAGACGTTTTGAAGTAGGAGGTGGCGGTGTTTAGCTTAGGGTTAAGTTACACCAGTTTTCTTCGGAATGGTTTTACAGTCAAAAACAGCGAACTGCTGAAGTTTCACTAATGTTTTTATGCCATTTTTACGTTATTTTATGTTACATTATTATGGATCTGGGTTTTAACATTTATACATGTGCCGAGCCGAAACATGTAGTATATTGGCACAACCTTAGAGTAAATGACATAGTGTGCAATATATATATATATATATATGTGTGTGTGTGTGTGTGTGTGTGTGTGTGTATACACTGTGGTGTGTCTGACTGTGTTTATCATTACTGGCATTGACACTGTGAACCTGAGTTCCAAAAACGTCCTGCAATTACTTTTAGTCAGTAGTCACTGAGAAAGGGGAGGGAATCACGCAATTAAAATTTAATTTTTCTAGAACTGTCTGATCCATTTCTCGGTACAGCAGTCATTGCTAGCTACACACAGTTTTAAATCTGTCTTGTAAAGTGACGGGCAATGAAGAAAGAACTATTTGCTTTAGGTTTTCCTAAGGCCACTTCATGTTCTTTTTAAAAATATGTTTGTAACGCGAATACTTTGAGCAATGTAGTTGGAATTTGTATCACTAACTCTTACAGAAACTGCAACTGAAAAACAAACCCAGATATGTGGCAAGGTTATGGCCTTGCTTTTCCGCATGTATTAATGTATAACTTAGTGCATGTTGCAGTACGTGCTGGAAATGACACCCTCCAACGTCCAGATGCGCTCGATTTCGAAGCCATTTCAACAACGGCTAACCATACCTTAAAATTTCTACGACTCTTTTCTTAAGATATCTTTGTTATGTAGATTTCCAGAATGTAAATCTTCTGTATTGAACTGTATTGCAGCTTCGCGAACAAAAGAAGTGCACGTTAAACTGTACTTTGCACGTCTGTAACACACAGAAGTTTAAACTCGTCTGTGTGACTTAAAATGCCAGGTGATTTGATAACCGTACACGCGAAGGTAAGATTGGCGGTTTGTGAATCATGCAGCTGCCGTTAAACGTGCGGCTCATTAGAGGCAATTTAATGACACGAACTTCAAAGAATGAGAGTCGAAGAACGTACTTTCAACACCTGCTGTGACAGGTTGTAAGTTATGCTAATTGTATCATATCAGGAAACAAGCTTGCCGTGTCTACGGGTTAGGCGTTCATTTGACCTCTCTGTATAGGCAAGCATTTAAATTCGCCTTTTGTTGTTCAGTATTTCGAAGAATTATAAGAGTCCTTCTTCAGAACAATCTTGTTCGAAAAATAATCGCTGTATTCAATGTGTTAAAAGCTGCCTTCCCTGTGATATTTGCGGGTTTCCTGTCAGCACGACTTCCGAGTCAGGTTCTTTGGGTTGTGACATCTTGTGGTCTTGTAGGTGCTTATTGTCGTTTCGGAATAACGTGATGCCACAAAAATAAAAAAAATTATCTTCGTCAGCTAAAATGTTATCACTGATTATGACCCTATGTAATGGGCGCAGTTCAAAGAAATTCCTACACTTTTGGCCATTGTAACTGTAGGCGATACAGTGGATATACAAGTGTAAATACTGTTAGTATGTGCGTAGCCTTTGCACCTTACTTCTTCACTGTAGCAGCCATGTACCGCTTAGTTCACGGCTAATTTTCTACCCCCAGACATAACACCCCCTCACGTGATTATCATGAATTTTAATTTGAATTCCGGGGGGGCCGTGCCATGGATCGTGCAGTTTGTCGTCAGATTCTCACCGCGGAGGCCCGGGTTTAATCCCACGGTAGTCCGTGTGGGATTTGTGGTGAACAACGCGGTACTGGGACACGTTTCTCTTCGAACAATTCGATTTCCCGTGTCAGTGTGATTCCATCAGTTCTCCAAACTATCACTGACGCTATACAATCATAGCAATTGACAGCATCGGTGAATAACACACTTAAAAAAGGCTTGAGGCCCGGCGGGCTAAAATTGGCTCCACGCGTGGCATCGTTTATCTGCCCAGTCCGTCTACGATGGCACTGACGTTGACACAATCGTGTCAATAAATAATAAGTTAAAATAAGCAGCCATCTTGTTCTGCTGCCTTGCTGTGACGTAGGCACTGAATCACTGCGGACCACCTCTTCATCAGGTTTGGGGTATTACATAAACAAAGCCTTTGCCTTCACTCCAAAATAGGCTAGCGAAGTTAGACGACTCATCTGTGTGATTTCGGCGAACGGAGATATGACGAATATCTCCAAGCGGTGCGGCGTGACACTGTCTTGTTTTAACAGAAGCAGCGCCCAGGGCGGTCTGTTATCATGCAGGTTTTGCGTTCAGCTTTGTAGGCAGGCTATAGCGGTGCAAGTACAGCTGTCCCTAGGCGCGGCATTAAGGGGTACAGGGCGAGTGGGCGCGTAGCCCTACGAGTACCTAACCGCGGTGCGAGGTAGAATTGAGTGGTGAGTCTCATGCCGCGGCCGCTTTACCGCTGCTACCCTTTCAGCAGGGGCCTGGGTGGACCCGGAACCAGGTGGACGTTTTGGAGAAGAGGCAAAACACTTGGTTCTGCCGGAATTCGAACTCCGGATCGTCCATCCCGTAGCCTGTTTACTGTCCTGACTGCGGCGTCCCGTCTCGCGACAGTGATAATGAAAGTCCTATTAGTCAAAATCTGAGTGTGTAATTAACAAGTAACAACTACCGCCTTCTTTGCACCCTGAACTTGTTATCATAACTCCCTGTCACCCAGCGTCATGCTTATGTAGAAAACATCTGTGACTTTTAAAACCTCAGCTCGGAGACTGATCACCTGTAGTGAGCTTTCTCGAGTTCTTTTTCAGTCCCTCCCGGCGTATTTTTGGGTACTGCCTTATTTAAGACGACGATAAACTTCTCCTATGTCTCGCGGAAATAACACTTGTATCTGATTTGCACTAATTAACAGGGGAATGGCGAGAACTACATAAAAATGGCTTCATAATTGGTACTATTAACAATTTTTTACATGGCAAGGACAATCAGATGATTGAGATCTGTAACGTCCGCTCAAGGCAGCTTCAAAACACATGCACTTATTATTTTAGTTGAACAAATCGAAGGGGTGAGATCATTTGAAGACCCGGGGATAGATGGGATATGATATTAACGAGAATTTTAACAAAACAGGTGTGATTATTTTACGTTACTTTTAACTGTCTCAGGATAAAATTCTGTGGCGGGTTCTTGTTAAAACGGTACTGAATTTCCGTGTTTCTAAAAGGGCTCGGAATGTCTACACCAGCTAAGGACTGTCGTCTTCTCAAGAACAGCCCTGCTCCATGCAACAGGTTTCAAGATTACAAATACTTGCACAGTACCTTGAGCATTCCCGTGTGCCTGTAGGGGATCTCAGTCCTGCCAAAGTACGCGTGTTAGACAGAAACTGCAGACATGGAATTGAAGTAACTGTCGGGTTTAGAGCACGTGGCAAGACATACTGTATAACACATTTGGGAAGGACGAGAGATGTCTACTGGAAAGGGGCCGAGAGTTTAATCCCTCCGGTTTACGAATAACATTCTCGAACATGTTTAAAAATAACAGGTGTCGCTGATAAAGGCGCCATATTTGTCTTGTTGTCCACTTCTTGTATTGACGGTTTGCATTTGGGTTTTATAGCGGCCCCATGTTTCAGTGAATTCTGCTCTTGCCTGTGAGTACGTCGCCGCCATTAATTGTTGAATGTAGGTTTGCTTTGTAGACAGGTTTGGCATTGGCGCAGGTAATGATCTACCCTAAGAACTGACTTGTTTATGGAAAAATATTCACTATACTAAAACCTAACGTGTTATAATTTATTTATGTAGCTGACGGTAACACCCCAAATGCGCGAAACATTTTTGTTTGGTAATCATATCTGAAGAATACACAAACACTAATCACCAACAAATGCACAAAGAGAGTTTCATCATCAATCGTAACACACTCCTACATGTTTGGACCCCGCTGGGTCATCTTCAGGGAGAAATTTTTGTTATCCTTACACTAAGGTTGCACTTTACAGTTGAGTGAGAATGTGCTGTTGACTGTGTACTGCGTTGTTTTTGGAGGCGTGAACTCTCTGCGGTCCGGGCCTGTTCTGCAGTGCAGTGCGCTTCAGTACACAGTACACAGTCAACAGCACATTCTCACTCAACTATAAAGTGCAACCTTAATGTAACGATAACAAAACGTTCTCTCTGAAGATGACCCAGCAGGGTCGAAACATGTAGGAGTGTGTTGCAATTGACGATAAAACTCTCTTCGTGCATTTGTTGGTGATTAGTGTTTTTGTATAATATAGTGCACGGACATGGAACACATTAAATATCTGAAGAACGTCAATGCCTACGTGTAGGTATATAAAGTTTAAACTACCTGGAATGTATAGAATTGTGGGAAATTCTGAATGAAAGTTTTATGTGTCATAAAGCAAAAATGTGGCAACTGAGTAAGATTTAAGGTTATGTTTTGAAAATAACCTAAAGCACCTTTTATTGGGTCAAGTGACGCGGTCACATGTTTCGGTACGCGTACTGTGCTGCTCCGTTAGACATCTCGTCTGACGTGTTACGTTCGGAAATAAGTCTGCATATAGTCTTTTGTAGAAACCAACATTCACTCTAATGAAAAAAAAATGGCCATGTTAGGAAAACCGAAGAGAGATCCGTAGAATCAGTACACACCCTGCGCAACGTACTGCCAGTAGGAAGTGTGTACATATTTTGAATATCATTAAACAGTTTAAATCAGAGATAAAAATTATCGCCGTTCTCGTTCCTTTTATACCGTAGGTGAATATTTAAATGTAAATATAGAATATTAAAATCACAGTATTTATCACTCTTAAGATAATATGGTGCGATATGGTGCGAGGTGCTCTATGTAATATTTCGTAATTGTTTATTTGTTTTTTGTCCAAAAGTGTTAACCTGTTTTGAATTCAATGAAGGTAAATAAATTCAATTCCATTCAATGAAGATAAAGTCAAGTTAACTTACCCCCTGTGCACTGCATTGAGGCACAAGGGAGGGTGGAGTTCCAATTATTTTTAACCTCGGCATCAGATGGGGTGAGCGGTCAGCTGCATTTTGTGGCCCTACTCCTCCGGTGGAAGACCACCCGCATGCTTGGACCAAGTGCCGGTCTGGATGCTCTGGAAAAGCAGGAATCTAGCTGTTTTCCTTGGACGTGCGATCTGTGGCCTTGTCACTATACCAACTGAGCTATCCAGCGTCACTTGTCTTGGACAGAAACAGTCAAATAAGTACACACTGCTAACAGAGGGAGCGTGATATGAAGTCTGACAGAAATCGAGTCCAAAATGTTATTGAAGGCTTCACGAACCCTGGACTCCTGCATTAGAGGCAGGTCAGCGCTGGCTGTGCGTGCCGACCGCCCCCGCCATCACCACCCACTCATTGGACGGGATGCTTCCTTGCCAAAGTCGGGAACCAAACCCCCCAACCCTGAGTCAGTCACTTCATTGACTGAAGCTGTATCGGCTAGCTGTTTTTAGAGAGATTTCGTGAACACATCAACTGCTGTAATAGCCCTAACAACTGCCAACGCAAGCCAAATTTAAAATGTAGCCTGTAACTGTTTGTAGTGATTCATCCCTGGGTTAATAAAAGAAACCGTAGAACTCTTCTTCCAAATTGTTTGGACTGGTTCTGTAAACTTATTCCAAGAGGTGACGTCATTAAGCCACCTAGTGCCTATCAGCAACGTACAGTCATTTTGGCTGTTCCGAAATTCCATTGCTTCAAGTTAAAGCCGTTACTCGACTGAAAGTGAACCTGCAAAAGCGATACGGTGTCACGCTGTGTTTTCATAGGCTGATTTATGAAAGCAGGTAAGTGTCTGGCAGACCGGCGTTTTGTAATAAAAGGCAACGTTAAAAATGAGCGGATTTTTTTTAGCGCAAAAACATTCCAGGAATGAACAGCGAAGCCATCGTTCTTGTAAATACATTCCTTTCACCTGCAGAATATGGCTAGTTGAAGTTATGTCAGATAAAATGTATGGCAAGAAACAAGGGAGAAAGCCAAAGGGCTGAAATTCACGCGTCGAAAAACCCAGAAGAGTCATTGCGATTGAGTGGAAATTTTTCTTCTTGCGTTGATAATTCCATTCAATATTCAGGATTCTAGCTAACAGTCTGCCTGACATTTTACGTGATACACACGCGAATCTAGCTAAGATTCTGCCTGACATTTTACGTGATATACACGCGAATCTGTTTCAGCCGAAGTGCTGCTGACACCTTGGCTGAACTAAGTATTGGTACTGTCAGCCTGCTCCACATGATCAATAAAATCAAGGAGAAATATTTGGAAGCTGGTGTTTGTAGTAGGTAAAAAGACGCAGCCAAGGGATTCCGGTATTCTTGCATCGCGAGAACAGGAATGATTACTGAACACGCCTTAAATTTCACTGCTTCGTAAAAAAGTCTGTGTTCTACGTGCAATAGGAAAGTATTTCTGGGCTTACAGTCAACATTTAAACTTCTATTTAATGGCTTCGTTTGAACGCACTATACAAATTACTGAATGAACTTCATGGTAGAAGGATTGCATTGGACAGCTTGTAGTTGCTCAGCAGTTCACGCTCAAGCTAGGGTTGTCTAGGGCAATCTAGTTTTGACTAGGGGAAGAGGAAGAAATAAACACACCGAGATATAGAACCACGAGAGCTAATGCCAGCTATTTGTGCAATGGATATATTATGTCTAAAACATAACTGTAAATTGAAAATATCGACTGTGAAAACGCATTTAAAATGTCATACTTAAAAATAAAGTTTCTCCAAAAATACAGCCGGTAGAAAAACAGTTATTAAATTACTTGGGGTCAAAATACACATGCTGAGAACGCAATAAGATTATAACAAAGGTAAAAACAAAAACAACGTTTCGCTTATACTTCTCGGCGCAACAGAATATAGCAAACTACCTGCTTACCTCGCGTAGTACTTGGAGTCTCGAAACAAAAGTGTGTTCAGTTTATTCAACACAGTCTCATTTCGTTGGCTTTTGAGACCTCAAAGACTCCTGAATTAATAACGCAACTAGAATATACAGTAGAATTAATTTTAAGAAAAAGTAGTAATTTCAATATTACGTACTATTGGCTAATGTTTGCATATTAAAATTTTATTGTAATGCTAGTATTGTGATGTGGGATGCCATAAAAGACGTAAACAAGAATTAAAATATAACACTGTGAGTTGCATTTTGTCTGCAGCTATGTCTGTGTTTAGCCTGATAATGAATTATTTAATCTGAAGCATGTAACTTTTCTAAGAATATATAGATGTGTTGGAGTGACAATATGGTTTTGCTTTGGTTTCGGTCGCAGCCTGTTAAATTCACTATCATTGTATTCCTATGCGGATGTTAGAACTAGTAAAAATTTTCAGAATTACCGATAAGCGAAAAGCTTTCGAACTGCGTTGAGTCGGACTTGCAATGTTACAGCACTAACTTATAATGTTGAAGCAATAGCTTGTAATGTTCAAGCATAGCTAATTATGTTGCAGCACTAGCTTATAATGTTGCAGCAATAGCTTGTAATGTTAAAGCAATAGCTTCTAATGTTGAAGCGTAGCTAATTGTGTTGCAGCACAAGCTTATAATGTTGAAGCAATAGCTTCTAATGTTGAAGCGTAGCTAATTGTGTTGCAGCATTAGCTTATAATGTTGAAGCAATAGCTCGTAATGTTGAAGCGTAGCTAATTATGTTGCAGCACTAGCTTATAATGTTGCAGCACTAGCTTATAATGTTACAGCAATAGTTTATAATGTTGAATCATAGCTAATTATGTTGCAGCACTAGCTTATAATGTTGCAGCAGTAGCTTATAATGTTGAAGCATAGCTAATTATGTTGCAGCACTATAAATCACACTGTTTATCCCTACGTTGGTAAGGAGGTCGGTGTTCTCTGTGAGGTATGATCTAAATATTTATACTATATACTTAGGTTAGTCTTAGTCTTTAAGGGGTACATAAATCGGTGTAACCCGCGTACATGAGAAATGTGCAGTGTATTTGGTAGCACCTGGAAAAAAGACGATGTTCACTATCGGCACTTCCCAAAGCTTAGACCGTGCCAGTCATCGTCAGGCATAGTGTTTCAACAGCGTTACGGACAGCATTGTGAGACACATCTCAACGGACTGCGGAGAGTGGAGTCATTCATGAGGATCTGACAGTCGCAGAGCCTGTGGACCAAATCTGTCCGTCACCGAACCCAACGGCTCATTACTGTGCTCACAAGAGTGCCTAATCCAAGCCAGGTGAATCCAGTCCTCGTGTTCTTATTCGATCCCTGTAAGATGCATTTTAATATCATCCTCCATTCTATTTCTCCCGAAGAGTCTCATCCCTTCTGGTTTTCTGATGAAAATTCTGTAGGCATTTCTGTTCTCTCGAATGTGTACTTCTTGCTCAGCGTCCATAGACAATCGTATTATAAGCCCAATAATATTTGGCAAAGAGTACAAGAGGCATTTCTCTCCAAAGTTGATGTGAAGTTTCAAAATAAGTGAATTCACAAACTATGTCTGATCACAGCTTATAAACGAAATTTTTTCTGCTATCCTAGATACGTAGGCTTGTTTTGGGATTATAACAGGGAATTCAACGTAAGGTTCGAGTTTCTTTAGAAAATGCACGTTCCATGAGAAAGTTTTCACAGCACCATGAAATAGTGTACAACATTAACCCTTTAAAGACGAAGCGTATCTGTTTTATATAAGGACTCAGTGCGTACCGCGCTGTAAACACTCTCCACTTCGGTTTTAAAAACCAGTCTCTTAATGTTTTATAAGGCAAAAGTTGTTGTTTGTTCTGAGATCCGTACAAAACACATAAACGCAATGTGGGCACCACGTAGAATTTTTTAATGTTAAACCTGGTCGTATGTAAAGTTACCGCTACGCTTTAAAAGGTTGAAGTTTCAAAACAGAGCCACAGGATATGCTGTGAAACTTACGACGCGTTTCCCGTCCGCCGTATTTAATTCTAACCGTTTGTCAACAAAATGACTAAACACGCAACGGTGAAGCAAAAAACTTGCTACTGGCTGAACGTGTGTTCTTTCTTGTGCTAAGGAGAACTAGGAGGAACTGGCAGTTAGTCAGTTCTTGTTAATTTGAGGACAAGTTGCCCATCCCCGTTAAATGAAACATGTCTATGCAATAAACTTGCTAAGTGTTTGTGTGTATGTGTGCCTTCAGGACGCATCACTTTGTACACGTATCTTCCAATCTTAATAAACTCTCAAAATATGGGTTGGATCCATTATACACCGTTCTCGTGAATGGTTCTAACACTTTAAGACCTTATTTTTAATGGTTTGAAGTATTGCTTTTGTAAATAAATACAGCGTACAGCTGAATGTGATGTCGCACAGCGATAAGACTCCTCCTGTATATCTCAGTTACATTTCTGTGAAACTGACCGCTGTAAATATTGTTCTACATGGCCATCCCATGCTGCTGGCCTCCGCACCATGCTAACTGATGAACTTCGCGAAATATTTTCAGTAGAGCGAGCACAGTTTATACCAGCAAGCTGAATGGCTGAGGCATCTCAAGGCGCTTAAAAAAGACAAACAAAAGAAGCTGTTACTTCCCTTACGTTCCATTCATACAATCACTAAAGGTGTTTATATATTTTATAGTCAGGCGGGGAACTCTATATGGAGTCGAATGATGTGTTCACAGTAATGCTTAACGTAACGCACTCGGAAAGACACAATATGTACCTCACACAAATATACTGTTTCTTCAAGGACGCTCTTAACTTTTAAGATTGCGTATAACGTCAGTAGTAGATGAAAGAAAGATGTCTGTGAAGCATCGGATGACACTGACAGGGAAAGACAGAGGTACTGTGAGATAAACCTGTCCTAGTGCCACACTGTGTACTAAAAATCCCACATGAGCTGGGCTGGGATCGAAATCAGACCTTCTGAGCAGAAGACCAGGTGCCAACCGCCTGAGATATGGCAGGGAAATTTATTTCTTAAGGTCGTATTTGAATCTCTGCCTATTTGATATCATATCTTTAACAAAACATTAATTTAAAATTAAGTTAGTTTAAACCACAGTGAAGAAAACGTACCCACAGACTGAAAATAATCAGCGAATATTTACAAATATTCTATACTTATTCAGATTACGAATCGTTATTTTAAGTAGGCAAAGAAAGGGTATCTTATTTAAATATTTTAACCATAAACTTTAGCTGCAACAGTATTTGTATGTTTATTGCCTACCTGACAGGAACCACTGTGCTTCTCCGTAACAAAGAAAGTGATTATCTCACAGGGATATTGAAGAAGATCCAAGTGTTCCGCGAAATAATTCCTTGTCAGCTGGAAAGTTTATAGTGACACTGCAGAGGTTAGCAGCACTCAGACCAACAAAACGCCAATTTTATTCCTTGTATGTTTATATTGCCAGAGTAGACACTGCTACGCGTTCCGATCCCCAAGTGATCATCATCAGGGAGTCAAACCAAAGCAATAGGGCATAAAACTAAATTAGCAACCTTATCACGTGACCTGGTGTAAAAGTGCTGTATATGTATGTGTGCTGGGGCTTGGTGTACACTACACATGTACAGCTGTATCTACAAATAATTGTCTACCTTTAACTAATTGACCTTCTTACACCAGGTCAACCGATAAAAGTTGCTAATTTAGTTTTACGTTTTACAAGAGGCTGCGTCGACCCCAGGGCGTCCTGGACGGATGAGTAAAACCTCGCCCGCCCTGGGATTCGATCCCCTGACAGCCCAGCGCGTAGAAAGTCGCTACAGTGTCTGAGATATCCCGGCCCATAATTTTAAGAATCAGCCATTTTTTCTAAAGATTGCTGGGAAGGGCGCACACGCAGACAACATACGCGACATTATTCTGAAAGCAGTCTTTAAAGGAGGTGAACATGCTTGTAAAAAGTTTGTTACATGCTTCTTTAATAAAATTTTTCCTGCAGCAGGGGAAATAAAATCGCAACGGAACTGCTTCTAAGACAGCTGGAGGGAGCTGTAATATGATATTATCAGCACTAATACTGCTTAACCACTTAAAGCCTAGCGGTAACTTCACATACGACCAGGTTTAACATTAAAAAATTCTACATGGTGCCCACATTGCGTTTATGGGTTTTGTACGGATCTCAGAACAAACAGCAACTGTTGCCTTATAAAACATTAAGAGACTGGTTTTTGTAACCGAAGTGGAGAGTGTTTACAACGTGGTACGCACTGAGTCCTTATATAAAACAGATTACTTTTCGTCTTTAAAGGGTTAATCAAGAGGAGAAAAAGTTAGCTAGTAAATACTCCTGTACTTGATCGGTCACATTCTTCTTACGTTAAGTGAGTTTTGAACCAAGTTTCAGTTTATTAAATACGTGGATATGAGCCAAAGAAAATATACATTTCTAGGCAGGTAAAGTTAGACGGTTATTGCGATGAGATAAGCCATTGCATCTGGCGCTGCATGAAAACCATTTGATCTATTTTTGTATAAATCACGCCGAGTTCCATGAATGAACGGGAAAAAAAAAGAAAAGAAAAAGGAATCTCGGCTATTAGGCCACAAATGTACACTTGCACATCCTTTCTGATGTGGCTGTTGGCTTTTCGACGCAACGTGCCAGTCAGGTTAAACAGTTTTAAACAAAAAGACACAACGCTAAGAAATGTTAGGTCCCAGACTACGAAGGGTTCGCCTAAGCTGTAATTGTCTCAGTTCACTGCGCGCGCGGGGGGGCGGGGGGGGCACTAATGAAATACAATGGTCGGAGTGACGGGCTGTAAACTTGTCTTGGCTGGTGTCTGCGATGTGCGCGTCTGAAATACACACGCAGTATTTGCTACTTGAATGAGACTTTAGACTTTCTCGGTACTGCATGGAACATAACGGAATTTTAACCTTTATCCTGCTAATGTGGAATATATGGTGAGCTGCTAATAATGCCAGCACCACTAATGTGTAATATTTGGTGACCTACATTTGGCAACGCTGAAAGGAGCCTCTTTATCTCTCTCTCTCTGCACAATGTCTCAACACTGCATCAATCGTGAAAGACGTCCTATGTCATATCTGTGTGCACACACTTACTCGTCTACCAACTAGGCCCTTAAGGGCGTAAGGGCCTAGTTGGTAGCCGAGTGGCGCTGGCATTATTAGCAGCTCACCATATATTCCACATTAGCAGGATAAAGGTTAATGTCCTGCAATAAGGCACTGGCGCGTGCTGCCACCTCCGCCAAAATGCTTCATTTACAGCCATTTTACCACATTTGCACGTAATTAGAGGCAGCGCAGTACTTGTATCAGCAGCCTGTCAGCTGATTATGCCGAACAAATCAAGGCACTAACCTTTGCTGCTGATTCTAATTAAGAATGGCCGCCTTAAAATAATGTTTGGTTTTATTAACCGATGGTGTATCAGCTATTAAATTCAGTTACTTTAAATAGCGTTACTTCAGTAACAGTAGAATCGATATGCGAAGAGCTGCTGAAGGGAAGAGTTGTTCGCTGTTACGTACAAACAACGTTACATGCTTTTTTAGCTGGTTAGAAAGGCTCGTACAGTTTGATCTGAAAGTTACAGCATTCAAAGTATTTAGTAAATTTAACAAAAGCAAGATATGGGTAATGGAAATTCATGTATAGGCGCACGGGTGCCCCGAGCAGAGTGTATCGCTCCTCTGTGAGATGGTAATGAAATAACGTAAGATTAAATTCGTCCCTGCGCGAAAGAGGAATTCGTACGCGAGGGTCCTTGTGCTCCTGTAGCTGAAATCGTTCCCAATCCGGGCGCTAGATGGAAGTGAGCGGTGCACTTCGTGCCCTCGCCGCTTTATGTCTGCGGAAAGGGCCCCCAGTACCCATCGAATAGGCTACTTGGGGCCCAATTCTGGCCTGGATGCTTTTGAAAAGAGACATAGGTGCATTTCTTGCCCTTGTCGGGGATCGAGCCACGACTTGCCAGACACACAGCCCGCAGCCCACAGCCTGGTCACTATACGGTCCGAGCTCTCCCACGCCCAGTCACGTAAGGAATAAGGACTGAGTGTGGAGCTTTTATAGAATGAATTACCCTGACAGACTGACGTTTCGGAGAAGCAGTAAATAAATCATGTTAACATTCCAAATAAAAATTAAATCAAACAGAAATTTAAAAATCAGTTAATTTAAACCACGGCTGTGCAGTCGGTACACAAAAACTCCGACTCCAACTCCTTCATAAAAACTCAATATATGTTAATAACGGTAAACCTATAAGACATTTCATCAGCACCACGTGAATCATCAGGCTACTGTTTAGACTTATATCCTATATTTAAGTATAAATTTAATGGTTACTGTAGCTATCGGGGCTCTGGGGTTGGAGTGTCTACTTAAGGTTTCAGATTGAAGTCGGAGTAGGTACATTTTTTCCCAAATCCGACTCCGCCTAAAAATTCCTTCGGACTCCGACTCCGCAGCCCTGATTTAAACATAATAGTTACTAATTCTTGCCCATTTTACGCCCTTTTAAGGATTTTACCTCGATATCATTCAAAACTTCACCTGTGCTCACAGTTATACAACTTTGTGTTCCTTTACTCATGTTCCCACATTAATGGCTCGTGGGTTTTGGATTCACCGCAGAAAATTTTCTGAAATAACCAGGTACGTTGCATTTCAAAAAGTCTGCATGTCTCACAGCATGCTCTTCTGAATTACACGTTGCATGATGCAACTGCATTGATTAAAATCATTGCCCCCAGCAGTACTTGATTGAAATGTTATTATGTGAAGGCCAGTTCAGGTGCGTGTGACAATGCGACTGCACTACTGCGGTGTGCAGCTTGTGGAATGTTCTTGTGACGTGTCAGACACACTGTGCCTTTACTTTGCCCGTGTCACTGGAATGCGTTACACGTAACGGAGCTGTAGTGTATGAAAGAAAGTATGCCACTGGTGCATTTTTGACACTACAAACAAAAACTGAAAAATGCAGACATGACGCCTTGTTCCGAATAGTTTAACGCTAGTGCTTTAGCATATAACAAAAGCACTGTAAAATGAGTCTGTGAAGGAATTCTTTCTTTGGATGTACGTGAATGCATTTAACAGAGGCTATAGAGGTAATGCAAAAATCCCGGGCACCAGGTTGCTCTGGCGGCTAAAGCTTGTACGTTGACCCTTAACATTTTTGGGTCTTCAGTAGGGATCTTGCTTCGTGGCATCATTTTGGCTCCTACAATTTTGACGTGGCTCTAGAATTTTTTGTAAATTTGTGCAACCGTGGGCTATCTCATCAATGGCTGCAGTCGGATGATGTAACGGGGACTAATTCACCGTATGAAGCAGAGCCCTACTTCAGAAACTAATAGTTTCTTAGCCAGTCAAGACGTTTCCTGCAGAGACCTGCAATTTCATTACCGCGTTCATAAGAGCCCGCCACTGCCAACAGCACTAAGACAAAAGTATCCATTTCACGTCCTTCCATCCTGTTTCTTTGTGATCTACTTTAATAGTATTCCCCCCTCGACCTCCGTTTCTTCCAAACTGTATTTTTCCTCCAGGTTTGCTCACCAAAACTACAAATTTCTCTTCTCCCCGATACGTATCACATGTCGGGGCTATAGGAGTAAACATCACGCTGTGGAATGGCACCGTATTAAGCAGCTTACATCCTAAAATGGAAATCAATTATAAAAGTTTTCACATTTTATTTCTTTCCAGTGACATTTCCTGTATCCCTGGCACCATTAATAAAGCGTCACGTGATCACAAAGCTGCGTGTTTATGTAAACAGATGCTGCAGTGACTGGAAGGACAAACTTCTCATCGGTAAATGCTAAGTAAATATTATGAACTGAAACCCCGTCGAACATTGACTTATTTGACCAAACATAAATGCAAAGTGACAATGAAAAAATAAGCGTGCAAGGCACAACACCGTTTTGCATTACGTGACTCGCTGGAAATTTAAACTGGGTGATTTCAGATTAAAGCGTCGAGTACCTGCACATAAGTTTATTACACGAATTCAGAACATGTACTCTAACCTGCAGTGAGAGGCTTATATGGCGTTTGCAAATGTAACTTTCATTATAAACAGCAATAAGAAGTGTAGGCCCACACTGAAAAGCAAATCACGTGGCAGCAGTCAGTTTCCTTGCGATCTCATAACCTTTGACTTCGGCATGCAGCCACTTGTTGGTACTTCACAGTAGTCACTGTAAAACATTCACCGTGTGCAGGCTGTTATTAGCTGCATCATCTCGACGATACAAAACGCACTGTGGAGCTCCTGGTTTCCGTTATTAAGGATTGCAGCAGTAAACTGCGGTAAATATTCTAACACACAACCAGCTAGACTAATATGGTAGAATTGTGCAGGAATCTCCACCATAATCCGTAGTGCTGTAGCATCGGTGAGCATCAGATTGCACCATAATCCGTACTAATGTAGTACCTGTGAGCAAGAAATTGCCCTGTAATCCATATTAATACAACACCTGTTAGCCTCAGGCTGCACTACAATCTGTACCAGTATAGCACCGGTTAGCATCAGACTGCACTACATTCTGTACCAGTATAGCACCGGTTAGCATCAGACTGCACTACAATGTGTACCAATATAGCACCGGTTAGCATCAGTCTGCACCACAATGTGTACCAATATAGCACCGGTTAGCATCAAGACTGCACTACAATGTGTACCAATATAGCACCGGTTAGCATCAGACTGCACTACAATCTGTATCAGTATAGCACCGGTTAGCATCAGACTGCACTAAAATGTGTACCAATATAGCACCGGTTAGCATCAGACTGCACTACAATCTGTACCAATATAGCACCGGTTAGCATCAGACTGCACTACAATCTGTAGCAATACAGCACCTGTTAGCGTCAGACTGCACTACAATGTGTACCAATATAGCACCAGTTAGCTTCAGACTGCACTACAATGTGTACCAATATAGCACCTGTTAGCGTCAGACTGCACTGTAATCAGTAGTGACGTAGCACCGGTGAGCAACGGATTGCACTACAGTCCGTGCTGATGTAGACACCGGTTAGCATCAGACTGCAAATTACTCTAGCCCCAGTGAGCGCGCGACCGCATTACAAGCCGCTCTGGAAAGTAAGATCAAATGAAGGGGCGTTGGGAGTTAAAGCAGAATCCTGGCAATAACTCCGCCGGAGGTGCTGCTACCTGCCTGCCACTAGAAACTATTTTGTTAACTCTTGACTTCAGGGGACAGCAGAAACCGCACGCAGGGTACTTGGTTCAATTTTGTCACTAAGACCGCTCGACTTTCTGTGAAATTTTTAAGATATTCCACCTGCCATTTCAAGCTGGTCGAAAGAAGGAGGAGGGCAGACTGTTAAAGGATTTGCGTTCGATACACAAATTAGCCTACCCAATTATCTGCACACACGCACGTACAGAGAAGAGTATTGAGAGACCATTACTAACGTGGTTTCGGAGTCCCTGGTTCCAAATATCCAGTTCGTTTTAGTGCCTTTAAAATAGCGCTCCTTTCTAGCTGTTACAGTCTCCAGCCATCGCCCGGTTACTCTTAGCAATTCTATGAAAGGTTTAGTGTGTGGCGAAATCAGAGGCCTTCCTTTCGTGGGTTTATAAAAACAATTCTGCCTTTGGAATTGATCAGCTAAACTTTATTTATGGCTTTCAGAACAACCTGTAAAAAGTAACACCCAAAACAATTCCGTAGCTTTATGAAGAACACCTGCGATGAAATAATGCTGTGTTGTCGCGGTATTCATATATCTCGGTCGCTTAATGCTACAGGCTGCACGGTATAATTTGTCTAACTGTTACGTATGAACCACCTCCAGGTTGTCTTAAAATCAAAATATATTTAGAGCGCTTTTTGGTGCCTTCAGGTTACTGTTAAGCCATTTTATGAAGGGACAGACATCCAGACAGCTGTGAATAAAATACGATGGAAAGGCACAGCACAGTAATGTCTTCGTACTTCCAGACTCAGTTTTGTTAAGCAGTAACTGTTATCGCTCTGTTCTTTAATTAAGCATGCTGTAGGAGTTGATGTAAGGTTCAAGCATTCTGTTCATTTACCCACTGTGGTTATTTAATAACGTTGTCAGTAAATCAAGCCGGTCCCAGTGACCGCGCGGTGTAAGGCGTAGGCCTGCAGCCGAGCGCTTACTGAGATCGTGGGTTCTAATCCCGCCCGGTGCATGGATGTTTGTCTTGTACAGTGTTTGTGTTGTAGAGGTCTCTGCGACGGGCCGATCCCCCGTCCAGAGGAGTCCTACCGACTGTGGTGTGTGTCTGGGTGTGATCAAGTGAAATCACAAAAACTCCTCGACACCTGCTGTGAACAAGTAGGTAGAAGAGGGAAGGACTACGAAAGAACGAAAGGAGTCAGTAAATCAGATCACACAGCGGTCGAAAGCTAGGATGATTAGCCCTTTAAAGACGAAGTGTATCTGTTTTATATAAGGACTCAGTGCGTACCGCGCAGTAAACACTCTCCACTTCGGTTATAAAAACCAGTCTCTTAATGTTTTATAAGGCAAAAGTTGCTGTTTGTTCTGAAATCCGTACAAAACACATAAACGCAATGTGGGCACCACGTAGAATTTTTTAATGTTAAACCTGGTGGTACGTAAAGTTACCGCTAGGCTTTAAAAGGTTAATGTATAATGAGTTGGAACGGATATATGAGGGAGTGGTCTTTCCTAATGTAAGCTACTATCCTGGCGTATTCCTGGGGACTGGAGAAAATTACAAAACATCACACCCCGTATAGTCAGTCTTCTGGCCAATACTTAAAAGCGGGGGCGCCTCCTTCCGGTTGGCAGGCTCCATAACTCGGCCTGTAGACAGTAGCCAGTCAGTCAGCCAGCCAGCCAGTCACTCAGTCAGTCCCTTTACTGACATACATAGCACCTTAACGGTACCTTAAAGGACAAGAACATTTTACTGTTCCAGGCATCTTGTCGTTGACACAGCGACATGCTTATGGATAAAGCAAACATTACATCGTGCATACTCCAAGTATTTGTGATTCAAATAAAAAAACATGAATTCGTGTTACATACGTAGTTTCTTTCTTTCTCGGTCTCTCTTTCTTTCTGTCGTTTTCTTCTCCCCCCCCCCCCCCCTTCCAGTACTATTACTTTTTTCACCATTGTGTTAACAATTCTGAACGTGTGTGTGTATGGAAAGGCACATTTCTGTCCGATATATGACAAGAATGTTCGTTCTCGTAAATTTTCTGAACGGAACAAAACGGAAAGCGATGTAGGCCCTCCTGCAGGCGAATTCAGCCCAGTTTATGCAAGATTCAGTTTCTCAAGCCAATGCTCCTGAAGACTCGGATCTTGGGAAGTAAAGCCGCGTCAGGTGATGACAAGTTACACAGAGATTCGAAGGATCGGAGGGCTTAAGTCTTCAGTCCTCTTTTACATTAAATTCTGTTGGTTAACGTATTTTTGTATGTTTAGAGATGTCTGCTGTTCAGTGGTATCTGCAGCTGTTTTTCGGTGGTAACGTGGCCGAGTCATGAAGCTGACCACTCACCTTCATCACGTGCCGAGCTTAAAAATGCGTGGGGATAAATCTCCTCTCACCCAATACACATTCGTGGCACGCACAAGGACAACTGTCACTTTTGCAGGAAAGTTTATGTTCCTTTTCTACATATTCTTGGGACCGCACAGTTTTGCCGACAACTCCCGGTTTTCCCCACACAAGTCTTCTTGTAACAGCAAGTGGTCAGCTGCTGGCTCTTTACCTGCCACGTACGTAACCTTTTTCTTGGTAAGAGCAACGCTCCGTGACCTCAGATTTGTCACAAGGAAAGCTCAGCTTTCCAGGTTTTAAAGCTATAATTGTAAGTGCGTTACAGAGGTTTTTATGAAACTAAAAGAACTAAAAAATTTTAAACACTTTCAAAGAAACAAAATAAGAAAACGGACAAGATGGAGAGAACGAAAAAGAAAATGTAACAATGGGAAAATTGAGGCAAGGTGATCTAACCTTAGCGCAAAAGATCGGGGCGTTCTGTCGTAGTTCACAGTGTTGTTAGATTGGCAACTTACAGAGTTACCTCACGCTTTCTGTCTACAGTGCCTGTAGTTCACAGTGTTGCTAGATTGGCAACTTACAGAGTTACCTCACGCTTTCTGTCTACAGTGCCTGGTGTAAAAGCTGCGTCAAATTTATTTTAATCAAACTCCACTTACGCTATAAAAATAAATGATATCTACTCATATTTGACGACATATTGTTTATACACACTCGCCAAACCAGAAACTTGATGTCAGATTTACTTTTGGTGCTTACAGCAGTCACGTTCATCCTAACACCGGTAATAACTCTGTCGCTAGAAACGCATAAATGTTTCCTGAAATACCATTGTAGATAGGTATGTTCCGTGTTCAGCAACTTACAAATAGCCACATTCAGAATTTACAGTCTCAGAAATGCCTAAAGGATTTGGCAAAATTCTCCCACAGAATTCCTGTTTCATGCAGTCAGTCTAATTGCGTCACAGCTCGTAGTGCCGGTTTAGGCCAGTGCTTTCCATCTGCGACGCACTGCTCTTCCAAATCCGCAGTAGTTAGCACTGAGGCACTGCACTGTAAATCCGTCTGCTGAATCTCTCCGTTTGGTTGTAAACCTTAGAGGATAACTGCTTGAAATTTTTATGAATTCAGCAGGAAGTGCGAGTGCACGTGAATATGCGCAAGTGGACAGTCACCGTGAATTAACGGTAACGCTAAAGCTGTGCCTGTGCACACAATGGAAGCACAGGGGTGAGTGGAAGCATAGTGCCACTCATTCTTAAGCACGAAACCAGATGTAGGTGAGTGGCTGCCTTCATGTTCTGGCGTCTTTAGCCTCAGGCAAAGAGTAGCCGGTGCCCATTAAGTGGGAGGTTGGTTGGGCCCAGACCCGGTCTAGACGCTATGGAGTATCGGCATGTAAAATTGTGGAATGAACGCAATGCAGCGCCCCTATATCGTGCTGTAAGATCGGTTATAAAGGAATTTGGTGCCTAACGAATGAATCGTCCATCTCGTCGCCATTTCGTGTGGAATATTAAGTGCAGCTGAGGTGCCCATTGGGTATGTGGAAAGCACGTACGATAGACACTCCTAAGGCTACCCCGCGTAAATAACGCGGGTTTTGAGAAACTTGATTTTTGCTTATATGCGTTAACAAATATTACTTTATCATTACTTTTGAGCAACGATTGTTTGTTATTATAATTAAATTCTTGCTCAGAAGTAATTACGAGACTCAAAACATTTTTTTGAGATTTTGTCTTTAGTATTTCATTATTGTGTTACTGTATCAGTATTGTACCCAGTGCAAGTGTACCGATATCACACAGACCTTCTGCACTGTTAAATTTAGAAACAGTTGAAATGTGTTTCCTATATCCTAATGTGCCTCACTTATGTTCAGTTTCATAGCGAAAGCTGACGGAAATTGTGCAGATACCACGAGTCAAAAACAAATACAGTTATTGAACTTTACTATGTGATTGCCATATGTAGGCGTACGTATGTTTGCGGTCTGTCACTTCGTCTCACATACGTAATCATGGCACAGATCGAAAGTGCTTCTCCCTTTGTTGTCGTCACTAGGTCTGATTATTGGAATTAGACGCAAAAAGTTTTCGAAGTCGCCTGCAGACGAAGGCGAATATTGTACGCGACCTGCTTATCGTGTTCAAACATATGAACTCAGAACGACAGTTTCTGCAGGCTAGTGTCCTTATCTCGTCACTAGGGAGAATGTGTGGTCATGAATATTCTTTGCTAAAGAGTTGTCTTCTCGCAGTAAACTTGACGTCTCCTTCCTAATGCAATTCCGCACACCTTCCTTTAAAACGAGAAAATGTTAGGAGTGGATAGGGACATTTGTTTGGAAGAAACGAGATGTAAATGACCCCAGTAACTTAAAGGTAGCATTTATCGATGCCCGTTGCCCTAGAAAAATTAAATATTGAAATTAAATGGTGCAGACAAACTCGGGTGCCCTCATTCTCATTATGCTTTGTTACTGTCCGGCGTGTTGTACGGCGCCCAGGTTTTACCACAGATTCCGTACACTAACTTCCTTCTTCTCGGAGGCTCAGTAGACTTACATGATGTGACCTTCCAATTGTTCTTGCGTTTGCTTACTGTCCCGTTGTTTTCGATCACGTATTGCAGACAGACGTAAGAAGCAAGCGTTCTGGCGAATGATGGCATCACGATCTTTCGAGTGATTTGATGCAGCCTCACGTCTGTCACGACGTGTCTATGATTACATTAGTGACATCAATGCGCGAGGCATCAGCCATAACGTACTTGCGACCAATTTCTACGCGTCTGAGTAATGTCTTCAGCAATGCTTATGATATCCAGAGCTAGGAGTTGGGTTGCTTATCGCAGCTTGCTGCTGACTCGTAGAACCGTGCACGCAGTTTACTAACCTATACGTCACTATAAGTAATGAAAAATTAAATAGCTGTAAGTGTTTACAAATGGCGTATATTTTAATGAAAATGACACTTAAAGCGAATCTAAAAACTGGAATGGTTTAATTTACCTGGAAGACACAAACATGCCGCCATAATGTCTGTTAAACCTAGATTTCTGATCATTGTCGTGTCGAAACACCAAGTATCAAAACGCTGGTAACAATACTAGAATGGCAGTCAGTGGAACACTTGCTGTGTTCGGACTTAGCAACGCCGACTGGCCGTCCTGGTATATGCGCCACCAGGTCGTAACTTTTTAAGATTCGCCTATGGAAACGGGTGTTACATCATACCAAAGTAACTTTTCATCTCTTATCTGCTCGCTAGGTATCGGTGTTACTTCAAGTGAAAGTAACTTTAGGGAGACTGTATTCATCTAAATTATACATAGAACACTTCACTTCGTACCTCACAGAAAAGACAGCCTGTATCTTTTATAAATACCCATCAGTTCTAGCTGTTTAGAGAAGTAATAGATGTCTGTTCTGACACTCATACGAAAGACACGACTACGCTGCATGGGTAGAAACTACAACTGGAGGGAGGCTTTATAACACGCGATACGTGCAGCAACCGTTGGACTGCCAGCGTTTAATGTGATTTATAAGCCTGTCGGAAAAAAAATTGATTAACATTGCGTTCTGTCAAATATGATTGAATTCTGAGATATTCGTAACAGCATGTGTGATAATTGTAACGTAACGTGCAGAGGCAGATCTAGTGATATTTATGTGGAGTGCAGCAAGTCAACTGGCGTTTGACCCCTCGTTATGTACTGGGCGATCTACAGCTCGATCGAGTTTCATAAATCACACGAGATTATTTTGGACAGCCGCAATTTCGTGTGTGGCTGCTGCTGCAAAGGTTCTCCTTACTGCAGTGCAGGCTGTCACACCGAGACGGGACTGTCCTCGGAACCTGCGTCTGTCCAAATGCTCTAAAACTTTGTATTCTTCTCACCGTGCATTTTTCAGTATATAAACAAACTCACCAACTAATGCAGTTTTTATTAACTACCGGTTACTTCCCGACACATGTTTCGGCGTCTAATGTCGCCATCATCAGGGGAAATTTACTGCGACATATAACACAGGACGTCCGTATGGTTTATAGCAGAAGTCAAGAATTCTGCTATAAACCATACGGACGTTTATAACAGAAGTCAAGAATTCTGCTATAAACGATACGGACGTTTATAACAGGAGTCAAGAATTCTGCTATAAACCATACGGACGTTTATAACAGAAGTCGAATTCTGCTATAAACCATACGGACCTTTATAACAGAAGTAAAGAATTCTGCTATAAACCATACGGACGTCCAGTGTTATTCACAATGGGTTTCCCCTGATGATGGCGACATTAGACGCCGAAACATGTGTCGGGAAGTAATTGGTAGTTAATAAAAAGTGCATTAGTTGGTGAGTTTGTTTATATGTTGTAAAACTGCCTCATTTTATTTGTTAGTTGCTTATTTAACGACGCTGTAAGTGGCACAAACCGTGTAGCGTTTAATTTTGAATGATACTAAATAACAAAAGGGAAATATGAAGGAACTCGATCGTAGTAAAATTTAAGGTATTATAATGTGATCTGTGTGGACAAACTGAAGAAAAACACGATAAGCTTCAGTTAGGATAGTACGTGTTTCGGCCGATTGTCCCGCCCGTTGTCCAGTTACCACATCGACGGCACTCTACCGACTGCTTTGTATTAACACATCATCCAGAATGTAACAGACCCTAAAGACACCCGTACACAGCGGAAGATACAGGACGCTGTATGGAGCGTCTGACAAAGAATTTCATGTCTTCTGGAATATAACGCCGTATCGATTAGTAAATAGTTACCGACCTTTCGAAAGAATTTGCTCTGTGTACGTTCAAAGTCCGAATAGCTGCTCTTCTTTACCTTCCTGCGTCCTGAAGGTAGAGGCAGCAAGTCCCTCCGAAACATCGGTAACTCTTCACCAGTCAACATGTCGGCGTATCCCATAAGGCTTATGTGTTACCCATCATCGCTTTGAGAACATCAATTGTGGCAGTTTTATGTACGCTTTCAATGATGCAGGTTTTAAAGTAAAAGTTTACATTAAAAATGTAGGTTATCTTTTACGGTACATTGATGTTTGTTTGTTTGTTTGTTTGTTTGTTTGTTTGTTTGTTTGTAGTCCTTCCCTCTTCTACCTACTTGTTCAGAGTGGGTGTAGAGGGTTTTTATTTTCGCTTGATCACACTCAGACACACACACCACAGTCGGTAGGACTCCTCTGGACGAGAGATCGGCCCGTCGCAGAGACCTCTACCTGACAACACAAACACTGTACAAGACAAACATCCATGCCCCCGGTGGGATTCGAACCCACGATCTCAGCAAGCGCTCGGCCGCAGACCTACGCCTTAGACCGCGCGGCCACTGGGATCGGCCGTTACATTGATGATTTGCCTATTTAATTCACGGTAATCTCTATTACAATTGGCCGCGCTCGTTCAGTCCGTTGGGTTGCGTGAACCTTGCTGTGGGTCAGCTAGTGGTTTCGACATAAAACCAGCTGTTGCTCTGTTTGACAACAGCAGTACGAAACGCAAAGTGTAACGTCCATCTTTACTATCGCTTCCCTCCCAAACTGTCTCTTTACCTGACTCAGTAACACCTTAATTCAAAGCAACGATATACGCCCTGAGCGTCTTCAGAACGTGTCGGCGTAAATAAACTAATTGCCTTCGCATTCAACCTCGCTTTTTATCTAGGCTGCCTGCCATAGCAGTGGATATGAACAGGTACAAATGAGCAAATTCTTCCCACAGTTTCATATGCTGTCGCGCCGTTAAAGCGATTCTGAGGGCGGGACTGATCTCTGTCCAGTGCAACCAGACCTGACGGCGAAGGGCGCACCAGTGTTTTAAGAATTTCAGTGCTTAGTTTTATAGGAATGACTCCGTATGCCGTTATTACAAACTGCTTCCTGCCTGGCCTATATCGACTTCGATATTTCCCTTCAATTATGTGAGTAAAGAAGGCGTCTGGTTCCTATCTACCCGCAATTATGTGAGTAAAGAAGGCGTCTGTTTCCTATCTACCCACAATTATGTGAGTAAAGAAGGCGTCTGTTTCCTATCTACCCGCAATTCTAAGCAGCATTCCCCATTCCGTTTCCTTGCACATTTCCTCTGAAATGTACTTTGCAAATGGTTAGCAATGGGAAAACTGCTTTCAGAATGAACGTGATTCTTCTGCTAATAAGTGTTCTTCCGTTCTGTTGCACATGATGAGGTCAATTCCTTTGCTGTTTATTGGTTTTGTGTTTGGCACTTTTTAAGATTTAGTTTGTGTGTGTGCGCGTGTGTGTGTGTGTGTGTGGGTGTGCGTGTGGGTGTGTGCTGTGGGTGTGTGTGTGGGTGCGCGTGTGCGTGTGGGCGTGCGTGCGTGTGGGTGTGTGCTGTGGGTGTGTGTGCGTGTGGGTGTGTGCTGTGGGTGTGTGTGTGGGTGCGTGTGTGTGCGTGCGTGTGTGGGTGTGTGTGCGTGCGTGTGTGTGTGGGTGGGTGTGTGCGTGTGTGCGTGTGTGTGTGGGTGTGTGTGTGGGTGTGTGTGGGTGTGTGCTGTGTGTGTGCGTGTGTGTGGGTGTGTGCTGTGGGTGCGTGTGCGTGTGTGTGTGTGTGCTGTGGGTGTGTGTGGGTGTGTGCTGTGGGTGTGTGTGTGCGCGCGCGCGTGTGTGTGTGCTGTGGGTGTGTGTGCGTGCGTGCGGGTGGTAAGCTTTTCTATGAATTACTGAATGAAATATTTCCATACGATTTTAGCCTTACGTAGTTATTCATAAAAAGTGGCGCAATTTATATTTTTCTGTTCTATGCGAATTCGGGTATCCAGTTACTCATGTACTGTATGTCGGTGCATCTTTTGGAACTGACAGTTCCGAAACAGGCGCTGCTAGTTTGTACTGTACAGGCATGGAGTTTGTGTCCTGAATGTGACCTGCCGAGAATTGCGTCACTTTTTGTTACTGTTTTAAGGATTCGTTTAATCTACATTACATCTAAAATTGGGGCTTGGTTTGACAGTCCTTGGATTGGTGTCTCTTGGTTTTATACACAATTTTCAAGGAATTTTTCACGTTTTGTGCGCAGCATCTGCTGAACCATTACAAGGGCAAAGAGACGAAGCACTTTGTAATTTCGCGCAGACTGTTAAACAAACTGACCACTTGGGGTTCTTTCCTGCTACAACTGAAATAAAATTTTGTTTCGTGTATACGGCAATGGAAATGTGTTTGTAATCAAAATGCAAAACCAGAATACTTAAATGCACCGAACACTCGCAGAACGTTTCAACAAATTAATTACTAATATGCTCTGTGGCATTCAGAAAGAGAAATTGTCGCTTAAAAAATGTGTGCGAAAGAGAAACAGCGCTGTCTCGTGTTTCAAACGAAATATACCTGAAGTTACGCTGCGTCGTCTGGACTATTCAAAATAAACTGTACTTCGCTCAAGGGATACCAGAGTTGTATCGAAACTGTCACTTCGTACTCAGCAGAAGGACGCCCGTGCACCGCCTCTCCGTTGATTCCGAGGGCAACTGCCGTGTAGCATGGAGGGCTTCCCCTCTCTCCCCGGACAGATAATTCTGAGGTTAAGCAGCACCTGAGGCGTGTCACAGGCGTCTGCTTATTCTATGCTTGGCTTTTCTGTAGAGCAGAAAGAATTCCTCACCTACCTGCTCTAGTGGTAAGACGCTGATCCTTTATTTACAGGCTCACGCCAGTTCCAGTTTGTTAAAAGGAGAAAAAATTTTAAAAATTCCCAACGTGTATTTCAGTTATTTGCTTCGAAATATTGAATATGTTTTTTGATTCCGAAAGCTAGAGACTGTTTTTTTTAAAACCAGCATCCTTGGAGACGGTTTGTTTTTGTTTTCAAGTAATTCCTCACAGATATAGATCTTACGGATTGTAGCCCATTCTGAAACTGGCGTTTACTGTTCTTTGCTTTTTATTTCTTGCATGAAATTCAAAATAAACATTGCTGTTGCCAAAAATTTGTACCAACATCTTTGTTACGTGTTAAGCGTCGTAAAAAGGAGACTGTACAAGAACGAGAGGTGTTTGTAGTTGTAAATCAATTACCAAAATATGTAACCGCACATTTTTATTTGCGCGGAACGTACTAAAGCCATTTAATCATTACCAGTAACCTTGAACACCAGTACAGTTCGCAGTACTCCAACGGTTATTAAAAGCAGTAATTTCTTACTTTTCTTACTTTGATGGTGACACACGCGTGACCGTGAATTCGAAGCAATGCTTTTCCTAGTATACCCTACAGAATAATTACGTCCCTTTGAATCAATGTATCAGTATTTCTTATAAACACTGACAGACAGGCTCAATTCTGACATGCGACTGGAGATAGTTGACTTCGTTATAACAACTGGTTTTTATCCGCTACAAACTGCGGTAACGTGTTGCATGTGACAGTAACAAAACACACAGACGTGTATAAGGTTCTAGGCGTAGCACAATGGCTTACGTAAGTTAATTTCGGACACGGACGGAGAGAGCAGGGTTTGACTTTAGGGTTTCATTTTTCACCACCACGAGGTGCAAAGCTTTGCTTACGCTAAGGCAACTGGGCTGTGGACTGGACCGCCCGAGGTTCACACCCCGTTAGAGGAAGGGATTTTTCTTGTCTCCAAAACATCGACACTGACCCTGGCGCACACCCACCCCCTTATTTAATGGGCACAGAGGTACTTGGCCCGGAATAAGGCGGCCGGGCCGTGACGTTGGCCATTCATCTCCATGTAGGGCCGACATTAAGAATGAGTGGAGTTATGCCTCCCGTCCCCTTATATGCCTTCATAGCGTGCATATGGGCAAATTTTACCTTCTTTTACACTTGCACAACGTAATGTCTACTTGTCTATTAAAATCTGTCTAAAGCGTCAGGGTAAGGGGATCTGTGGAGAAGGCAGTATGGTATCATCCGGCGTTACAGACACAAAATGTTCTGAGTTAACCAAAAATTAGTGACTTACTCTATAAATACTGTTCTTGAAGTAAACTATTCGTGGGCATGTGAAGGAGATGTTTAGTTTGGTGTTTAAAGCTTTAAAATACAGTAGTTACTATATATATATATATATATATATATATATATATATATATATATATATAA
>BLKM01000641.1:1679741-1757953 GCA_013340265.1 Coptotermes formosanus
TTAAGAGACTGGTTTTTATAACCGAAGTGGAGAGTGTTTACAGCGCGGTACGCACTGAGTCCTTATATAAAACAGATACGCTTCGTCTTTAAAGGGTTAATATACTATCAGCTATCGTTAGAGCAGGTTGTTTGCTCTCCACCAGGCAATATTTGGTGCAGTTGTATTTCCAGCGACGTTGCAGCGATTTTTCGTAATATTCTTCATACTCCTTTGTGTCGAACGTTGAATATTACTTACAACTTGAATTGTGTTCATTTTATCGAGTGCCTCTTGCATTCATCAAAGAATATTATATTGCAAATATTACCATCTAGGACACACTACAATACAAACTTCTATCAAATACACAAAATGTTTCGATTCTAAACAAGGACCGTCTTTGGAGGTCCTGTGTGCAGGTGGTTAGGACAAAGTCCTTAGGCACTCAGCCGGGCCACATGCCGTAACTGAAATAAGGGTAGTGAGAGGGTTGTAGGAAGGGTGCGGCGGGCCACAAGTGTCCTGCAGGCCGCATATTTGAGACCCCTGAGTTAAGCGGCAGTTGTCTTACGCCTACCTGTATTAACCCTTTAAAGACGAAGCGTATCTGTTTTATATAAGGACTCAGTTGCGTACCGCGCTGTAAACACTCTCCACTTCGGTTATAAAAACCAGTCTCTTAATGTTTTATAAGGCAAAAGTTGCTGTTTGTTCTGAGATCCGTACAAAACACATAAACGCAATGTGGGCACCACGTAGAATTTTTTAATATTATACCTGGTTGTGTGTAAAGTTACCGCTAGGCTTTAAAAGGTTAAATATCAGATTTATATACAACACAAACGCGATGCAATACAATAACTTCTTACTCCGTAAACAGAAAGTACACTGAAATAAAGAACTGGCATAGCTCAGTCTGTACAGTGACTACGCTACAACTTGGACTTAAAATCGTGGCTCGACATGCTGCACGTGTAACAGACCTTCTCGTCTCCGAGGTATTCAAAATAGCTCTGGGACACCCGGCCTCCTGTTTGAAGGGTACCGGGCGCTGGATCCATTCCCGGCGATAAAGCGGGCAGCGAATTTGGCCATTCATCTCTAGCACCGAGGTTCAGAATGCGTTGAGTTATATTTCCACCCCGTAAGCCTTCACGGCACCAGTACTGCAATACAGAGCTGACCCTCCCTTACACTTACAGCTACTGCCGTGTACCGCAGCAACGAGACATGGCCTGCTTCATGGGATTTCGTAACGACGACGTGTTTAAGTGGGTAAAAATCAAATCCGCGGCAGGGAAACTAGGAACCTTGCACAGTTCTGCAGGATTCTGATGACAGTATATCATATTTTCACTTACTCATTATTTGGACTATGCCCACCGTCTGGTGTCTAAAATAAAAATTACAACTCGTTCCCAGCCAATCCTGTCCTCAAAGCGTGGTTTTCATTTTTTAAACACGGGACTACAGACCGCAGTCCAAAGAGGGGCTGACACTAAATAGGACTCCTCCGTCCACCAGCACGACCACAACAGTGGGGAAGAGGGTAATAACCCCCGAACCGTGAAAATGTGCCCCCCTCCCCCCCCCCCCCCCGAGATAAAAAAAATTGGAACCGTGCCCCTTTGTGTGACGCTAAGCATAGAATCACCGTATTTTACTCACACTTTGGAAGTGAACCATATTCCTTCAGGTCAAGAATGGTTTAAATCTTCGTTCCTCATCCCCTCTCCCACGTTCTCCTCACCTGTTTTATACAGATCGCCAAAAATAAAATAACGCATTCGCAATCCAGTCATGACAAGCTCCAATGTTTGACCTCACGTACATATCTGACTTTGTTGGTTTTTCACACGAATGTGCGGGATCCAAGGTTATAAACTATGACGTAAAAAGCTCCTTGTTCCAAAGATTTTCAGTCGCAGCCCGCACATTGTTCGAGATAAGCCTGTAATATACGACACTTCGGGACATTACAGCACAGCATCCTTCGCAGGATTGGACACAACAAAGCGGGCCGTTATACTGCGCGTATTAACATCTTCATTTCTAGCTGAACGCGCGCGCTAGCAGCCAGTTCATGTCCCTTTGTATGAGACACAAAACAATACCCAATAAATGAATACAATGCTGGGACGCTAGCGTGTTTAACCTTTTTAAAGCCTACTGGTTATTTGATGCACGGACAGGTTTAACATTCAAAAATTGCACATTCCGTCCACATTCTATTTATATGTTTTGTATTTATCTCAGAACAAACAGCGACTTTTGCCTTACACAACATAAGCTGATTAGTTTTTATAACCGAGATGAAAAGTGTTTACTGTTCGGTACAAACTGGGTCTTTAAATAAAACAGTTTACCCTTCGTCTTTAAAAGGTTAATCCACAGCTCAATGAACTAACAGGTCTCGCTGTCCACCCTTCCTCAAAGATAAAACCTCAAGTAAATTTTGAGTCGCCCCGCGTCTTCAATTGCCTGCAGCAGAACTGTTAATTAAAATACTTAAAACCTGTATCCACCAGAACAGTAAGCTACTTAAAAACTAAGACGGCGACACTGTGCTTGTTGTAGAAAACCTCCCAACTGGAGACTGGCAGCTGCGGAAGTCTTAACATTAAATGTACATATACAGTGTTTTTAATAGCGTGGTCTGACACACAGGATCTATGGTGCGGGGGACCACATCTTATGTAAAAATGTAATTAATAAGTTTTCGACTGGTAACAGTTGTTACCTTAAAACTGGAAATATAACGACGACCAAACTCTTGTTCATAACGTGTGGAGACATGTAAAACATTTTTTGCTAATCACAGCTTCTGCAAAGAGCAAAGCAAGTCGCCACAGAATGTTGAATCTACCAACTCAAATCAATGCTGTTATTTTGCTATCAGTCTTCGGTCTACTTACAGCGTGTCCAAAGTTACGTCATTAGTCTCTTCTACAGGGATCAGAGGAATGGATGTTCAACAGCACCATAGGGTCAGGATGGATGTTCAACAGCACCATAGGGTCAGGATGGATGTTCAACAGCACCATAAGGTCAGGATGGATGTTCAACAGCACCATAGGGTCAGGATGGATGTTCAACAGCATCAGATGATCAGGATGGATGTTCAACAGAATCAGACGGTCGGGATGGATGTTCAACAGCATCAGACGGTCGGGATGGATGTTCAACAGCATCGGAAGGTCGGGATGGATGTTCAACATCAAATGATCAGGATGGATGTTCAACGGCATCAGACGGTCAGGATGGATGTTCAACAGAATCAGACGGTTGGGACGGATGTTCTAACAGCATCATATGGTCAGGATGGATGTTCTAACAGCATCATATGGTCGGGACGGATGTTCTCAGCGGCTTCCTGGAAACAATAACGCATCACGGTGCACTCCTGTTTCCTTCACGCAATTCCTCTCCCTCCCTCCAAAATATCGAAGGCAATGCGATCGGGTGAACAAGATGGCCGCCCACCTGGCCCTCCTCGTCCTATTGTACCACAGGTTACAGCCCGTCTGTTACTCGGAACAAACTGTCCTGGGCCTACGAATGGAAGGGGCCGAAGGGAGTTAGCTTAAGGTGTTAACATCCGCTTTAATTGCACAATGATCAAAAAATACTACCTCTACGAGTAAAGTCTAATAACTTCTTTATTTGAAAACATCTTGTAACGTGGTTGTTGAAAACTGCTAACCAACTAGAAAGTGGCCCACAGTCTGTTCCGCTCAAACACTCGATTCTACGTGTGGCAGTTAAACCGTGTGCCTGACGTACACAATACCGATGACGTTTCGTCACAAGTGCCCCTGCGTCATCCGGTATATAGAGTTGTGACGATCCACAGGACAACTAACATGAAACTTCGTATCGTCAGCGAAAAGTACTCGTCTCAGAGTCATTCTCACCGATTGCATTTAATAAGAAATTCGCATATTTCGTCCGTTTTTTGAGGATCAGTGTCTGATGTCACGTCTAACTTGAATTCAGTTTTAGCAAGTAATCTCAGCCACTTATTCTGGATGTTGGTTTTGGGTAAACCAAGTTACAAATTACGACAAGCGATGAATTTCTTCGCACTCCGTACACACGAAGCGCGCTTGCTCTTCTGAACTCTGTCGTCCGTTTGGTTATTTTTGCTTAAATAGGATTATATAAGTCAATGACCGATTGCTTGGAAACTAGAAACTGGGGAATGGAATTTTTAAATCAAAAGTAGTTAAGTACAAATAAAGAGGTAGCTTACACATAAATAGTAAAATGCACTAATAAAAATGGATAAGAAATTTACGCAGATATTTAGACAAACTCAAGTATAAATGGTTTAATAAAACAAAAGCTGTGTAAATACCGTACGTACCAAACAGCGATGGGCTACCGCCGCGACAACCCAGTGTTAATCGGAGGTCAGCCTCAAGAACTGCAACAAGTGAAACCAGGTAACCCTCCTTCATCTACACTGACGGGCACAACACAGCACCGCGTTTTCCAATTTTTATTACGACACGTTTCGGTCCTGCAAAGCGACCATCTTCAGGTAAAATACAAATCTGTAAGGAAGGAAGTGTTAAGGCGGAGGCCTCCCCTTTTACATTAAAATAAAAATTATTTTACTATAAAATGTTTAAAATATATAAAAATTACTAATACATAAAGTTCTATTATTTCCTCTGTGGAAATAATATGCCTTCTGTATATTCTATTCATGTTTTTAAACCAGGATTCGGTGTGTATGTAAATGCGAGGGGTCGCTGCGTTTCATTAAATCTCATTGGAGAGTTTGAGTATCGGACTCCGGGTGTTCTTAAGGGCCCTTTACGCGCCCAGTTCAGTTGTCCGTTCCGTTTCAGTTTCAGCTAAGGTATCAGATAAACATACATGTAAACAGAAAAACGGAAGCTCCGAAGTGAAACTGATACGTGCCTGCATAGGTCAGCCTCCAGTTATATCAGTTGTCCGATAAATGACCGTGTAAACAGACGTGTCCGTTCATGCCTCAGCTGAAGAGAGATTCGCGTAGAATGCAGTTAAACGATTTCGAAATATCACGATTTTATTGGTGGTTTTATTGAAATTTATCGTAGTTTCTCACGCTTATGGGAGAAGGCTGACCCACACTATCACAAGACAGAAGTGAAAACGCTTACAAGATTTTGTTTGAAAAGCACAATGTATATGTTCTAAATGCGACGCAACAAAGTGTGTTACGGAAAATTAACAGTTTACGTTGTGCCTACAGCAAATAATACAAACACATTAAAGAATCCTAGCGCAGTGGTTCGAAGTGCCGTTCTGTTAGTAAATCCGCGTGAGATAGTGACTGCGTTGTAAGATGCCGATCTTTACTCAATTTGACTCTTTTTTCCCTTCGCTTCTTTAATGTCACAGCCAAGGCAAGTGAAATGAGCATTTCTCCGTCCGTGTTTCACTCTGAATTTTACTGAGCACAAATGAGAACTGGCCTGAATCTTGTAAATACACCGCTCTTTCCAAACGGAACTGAACTGAACGGACAACTGAACTGTGTCCCAGGTTTCGTCCTTGCTAAAGGGTCGTTCCTATGCGTTTTACTTCTGAAGCGCCCTGTGGGTGTTGGATAATTTCAATGTTTTTGCGTTGTATTCTTTACTGTTACCCTCCCCTACTGGCAAGGTGTCTGTAAAGAATGCCGCCTTAGTTAATACACAACACAAAGCAGTGCCATCACATAGCCCTATTATTCAGCACGAATTTGCTTTCCCAGTTACTTTCCTTAGCGACTCTACCTGCCAAATTATTTTCTTTGTTATTGCTTTAAAATATACCCACATTAACGCATGTGTGTGCGGTGTTGGGCTGCATGCACCAAAGCCAATGTTACTGGTTACAAGTTCCGTCCACTACTAATAAAACGAATGAGATCCGAGTGCTTGGACGAATCTAACGCTATCTATAGCTGTTCCAATGAATCATCCTTCCGTATATCCTGCCGTAGACTGTTCATTTAATTGACTGTTAACGCAGGCTTCTTCGTACATATAACATTTTTTAATACATTCATGAAATGGCCTTTCTTAATGATTTGCAGTACTTCCATGACTTCATTTATAGGTGCCACGGAGTGACGATTTTCCAAAAGGTGCTGTACGAATTTTGAATTGTAATTCTGTTGCTTGTAAGACGAAAAATGTTCTTTGAATCCGGTACGAAAAGGCCTCCCCGTCTGTCCAAGGTACCGCTTCCCACAATCCGAGAATTTTAAGGCATAAATGCCATTTTCATTGTATATATCAAAGTCATTTTGTGTTTGCTTATTGGCCAAAAGTTTTCAAATGGTGTCACTAGTTTATCTTAAACCTTAACATCTGCATATTTGAATAGTTCTGTGATGAATTTTGTCTCTTTGCCTACGTATGTAAGACAAGCATACTTTCCTTTCTCTTTTATTTTCTCATCTTTTACGTTGCTTAAACCGCTTTCAAATGCAGTTCTTTTTACGGCTATGTGATTGCACAACTTTGTACAGTACATTAACTAAAGCCGCATTCTTTACAGACACCTTGCCGGTAGGGGACGGTAACAGAAAAGAATACAACGCAAAAGCATTGAAATTATTCAGTTCCCACAGGGGCCTCCAGAAGTAAAACACACAGGAACGACCCTTTAGCCAGGACGAACGCTGGCACGCAAAAACTTCAAGACTAAGAACAACTGCTAGGAATATTGCATTGGTCGCTTCAGATCATTCTGAAGGACAATTTGAATATGCACTGGGTCGCCGCGAAGTTCATAACTCGCCTGTTCGGCGAACAGCGGAAGAATTGTGTCAAAACATGCCAAACGAAATGACTGTCGTTCCACACACTCCCTGCTCATCAGATTTAGAGCCACGCCAGGATGGCTTCCCAGGCAGACAGGAAGACACGCGACAGCAGCTATAGGAAGAAAGGGAGGGACGAGCAATTACTCATGCATTGCAGGAAGTTACACATTCACAGCACATGCTTTCACTAAAGTATGCGAACTACGAACAGTCAAAAAGTAACGTGAATTTATTCATTACTTCGTGTACAACAAGCTGTGACCAATGTAAAGTGTACCATTTCTCCACACAATCACCCCTTCTTTCAACCCATATTGTATAGCAGTTCACAAGCCTTCTGATCCCACGATCGAAGCCACGTATGCATCACATCCTTGACGACATCATAACTGGCAAATCTTCGTCCAAGCACGGCTCCTTTAGTGGTCCAAACATGCGATAATCCGATGGAGCTAGGTCCGGACTGTATTGGGGTGTGGGAAAAGTTCAGCCTTCAGCTGCCTGATTGCTTCAATGGCGACTGCCGCAGAATGTGGACAGGCGTTATTGTAGAGCAAAAGAACCACCTTGGCCAGCAAACCTCTGCGCTTGTTGCGAATTGCTGGCTTCAGCTTTGATTTAAATATTTCAGTGTAAGATGAAGCAGTAATAGTAGTGCCTTGTTCAATGTAATTATCCTCTACTGGCCCATTACAGTTCAAAAACAGAGCACCATAGTTTACCTGCAGAGGTCTGGGATTTGATTTTTGTGTTCGGAGATGTGGGTGCTTCCACTCCATACTCTGTCGTTTACAGCATGGTTCGTAATGATGGACGCATGTTTCGTCAACCATGACAATTTGTTGTGAGAGGTCCTCTCCTCCTTGGCTGCGTCTCTGCAAGAAACGTTCAGATATCCATAAACGGCCCTGTTTGTGCTCCTCCATTAGCTATCGTGGTACCCACCCTGTATTGACATTGTGGTAGCCAAGGCCATCGCTGACGATGACAAATGCTGAAGCATAACTAATGCCCACAGTTAATGCAATCTCACAGTGTTCTGTCTGTTTTCTTTAATCAGTGCATCTAGTTCCACACAGTGGTCATCTGTTCATGATGTCGAAGGCCAGCCTGATCATTCATCATTAAGAGTTGTCCATTCACGTTTAAATCTCTCCACCCATTACATACACTTTTCTGTACCAGGCAGTTTTCACAATACTGCACTAACATTCTCCTGCAAACTTCAGATGTCTTAATGCCTTCTGACCATAAAAAACAGATCACTGCTCGCTGTTCTACAATGATGTAATCTGAAAGCCTTGCCACGGTCTTTATTAAAGATCTGTAAAGAAATGCACCATAACTAAACCTAACAGACTCGTCGCAACAGTGCCTATTATGCCGTTACTGAGCCAACCACTAGGTTTTGCGGTGTGTCAACTGCAGCACCTCTACAGGCAAATTCACTTTACTTTTTGACTCACTTTCATATATATGAAACAAATTCAGCCTAATTCATAATTTTAAAACACATACATTACCAAGTAATTTATGATACTACAGCATTTCATCTGCAAGCTACCTTTGTACTACAAAAGAGTTCATCTAGCTACTGGGACTAGATAAATGTATTAGTCTAAAAACTTATATAGCTAGTGGCTGTAACAATATGATATTCATCTGGGAAAATAACATTTTCTCAACGGTCGGTGACCACACGAAGGTTCCACTACAGTAAACCAAATGTACCACTACCAATGGCGACAGCTACAGTGCAAAACAGACCCACATCCAATGGGCAGCTGTAACGTTCATTACAGAACTTTAACTCGTTGATCACGAAGGAGAGGGAGAAGTAAGAGGAGTTCTCATTACAATATAAAACAAACCAGTGAGTCAGTAATAATATTAGGAAGGGAAAACTGCAGAACCTGGTTAGCAGCACAGCACTGTATTAATTTAGAAAGAAAACAACTCTCAATTTTATTTAAACTACTAGTCCAAAACAAAGTAAATGCATAGAAAAAAAATACCCTGCTGAGAGTTTCTGCTGGTTATTGTGAATGTCAAACAAAGGGGCCCGGGGGAGGGGGGGGGGGAGCTCCTGGAACATATAGTGTTACTTTTTGGCAGAAATGGCATACGGGGTTGTATTCCATAATGAATGAAATTTACTTGAAATTACTGCATGTGTTCCACATTTGTATTGTCACCTAAACTACAACATACCTTTAAGGAATTACACCTGTGGAGAATGCAAACATCCATAAATACAAAATATTAAAATAACTTTGTGGTTGGTCACGTACTACATCAGACTACCTGCACGAACACGCACTAACACATGCACCACACAGACAGTTGGCACCCCAGAAAACACATTTTTCAGACACACGAGGTACTTGCAGGACAACTCCCCATTACAATCTGGACTGACTTCCCACGTACCCAAATCATTGTGCCTATTCTGTATCTGCTATGAAGAGTCATCTCTGTTCATGCCACAAAGGCATATGGGACAGCAGATAGGCCTATATGGATCCAGTCACTCTTAACTGCAGCATTGGATGTAGGTGAGTGATCAGCTTCATAATGTGGCCACTCTGCCCAGGGGAAAGCGCCCCAGTATCCACTGGGTGAGTCAGGTGAATCAGTGAATCACAAATGAATGAAGCACAATACGTATGTACCAAACGTGTTTGAGTTCGCAACGGCAAGTGGCAACATACTGCATGGTGGTTTCACACCCCCAAGTCATTGCACATGTGTGACATGGGAACACATGAGAATTTCTTGCTCACCTGCCCTAATGCCCAGACCTTGGCCCAAGTTAAGTTGCACCTGTTGGTCCACTGAGAGTGCACCTGGGTGCTAAACGTTCTTCTAGTCATGCACAGGTTGAAAGTGAGGCAGTGATGTGGCTATACCAGCAGTCAGACATACTTTTAAGCAGCTGGTTTTCAGAAATTGGTGAAGTGATGGGATAAGTGGATTAATAGTTTGGTATATTATGTGAAAAAAACAACAGTTGTGTTCTGGTTATATTCTCACCCTAATTGTGGCCGCTACTTGTGACTTACTCACTCCCTATTATATCTGCTGTCCGTGAAAGTGAAGTGGGAAAGAATATGGACATTATCAGGTATACAATAAACGGACCATGAATATACTGTATTTGCTTAAACGCAAGACAAGGTTTTTTCCTTTAAATTTGGCACTTAAATATGTGAGGTCATCTTAAAGTCACGTATGAAGCACAAACCCAACCGCACCGTGTCAAACTGGATTGCTCTGAACCGGACCATGTGGAGCCAAACCAAGCACCCCATCGTCAAATTGTCACATATAAACAGAACAGAGAACAGAGCACAACTGAAGTTAACAGACACATGCTTCTTTCTTCGTACTTAATCCACTGTCTTGTTTTGTATAGGAGCAAAATGTTTTGGAAGCTGGCTCTGTTTTCGTTTTCAAGCAAAGAAGCACCTAAACACACGGACCCCTTAGATCAAGCTATTCTGAGTCATTGGGTACCATATGAACAGTGACTTGTTAAGATATGCACCTTAGAACGGATCTAGTCCAAGGGCAGTAACAGGAAAATGGCTACTGAAAAAATAAAAATTAACTACAAGACTCAAAAATAAACCCTGGAGCAACAGCCAAAAACCATAAAAAGGGCCATGAACTCAGACTGAGCAGACCACAGACACAACACACAAACCCAGAAAACACATGTAGAATTCTTAACACCAACACCGTCTGTGGAGACGACTGTGAATCTTTACAGGTTCAAGTCAGTTTATAAACCAAGAAATATAAATGTATTTTTAGTCAATGTGGACCATAACAGCATGGCAGCACATCTCACCCAGACTGATTGTGAAGGGCTTTAAGAAGTGCTGTATATCCAGTGCAGTGGACGGGACTCATGGTGGCATGTTGTGGAATGACAGTGAAGAAGATGGGAATGTTAGGAGTGAGTGTGGGGAAGATGACGGCACTGACTGTGAAGATGAAGACAGTGACACTGATTGGTGAAGGTACACAGAATCTGACATGCTTTGTGTATTAAGTGTACGAAATTAATAGTAAAATTTTTTTCTTAGCCAACTTTTACTTTGGGGGGTCGTCTTAGATTTGGATAAATACATTTTCCCTTGGTAGATGTGTTTTATTTGGGGGTCATCTAAGAGTTGTCTTGTATTTGGGTAAATATAGTATCACTATAACTAGAGTCAAATATCAAACAATATCCACATATATTTTAGGAAACTAAAAAATTTCATATTTTTAAACAATGTCAAACATTTGCTTTCATTAACACTGGTCCTCAGTATCATCTTCCTTCTCTCCAGGTTTAACTGATGAATCGTAAAGAAATTATCGCCTTCAGCAGGGTGAGGAGACACAATAATTAAATGGACACGTAGCAAAGGAAACTTCCTGTTGCCACTGAAGCGACAGCACTACTGTGGGGCCTGGCATCACCATATTGAAGAAAAATCAGCTTTTCTCCCCCAGTCAATGCAAGTGATATGTGGTTTCAACCCTTTCTTGGTTTTCATGCTTCAGACTTGATTTTCATACCTTTAACATACACTCTGCAAATGATGCTTCTGTTGTCCCAATAAACAGTCAGCATGCATTTTACACAGGAAGGATGAGTCTTAAATTTTTTATTTCTGAGGGAAGTAGGGTGAATATTCAAGTGACTGGCTTTTCAATTCTGGGTCACAGTTAGGCACCCAACTTTCATCACCTGTGACAATGCAGTACAGAAAATCACTACCTTCCCCTCTGTAGCAACCAAGTAAAGGTTAATGTGCTTCCAGTCTTGGTCTGTCCATTAGGAGTAAGGTGCTGCAGCACCAACATGGCACACACATCTTTATAACCCTAACCTACAATTATCTCACCGATACTAGTTTAACCACTGTTTAACATTTCTGCTCTGGCCTTCTGAGAAATTTGCCGACTTTTTGCCTGTTCAAATCATGAGTTGTGGTGACAGGCCTTCCAGACCACATCTGGTTGTTCAGGTCCAAACGTCCACCACTATCCTTTGACTTTCTCACCCTATGATGCACAGTACTTAAGCCCACAGTAGCTTCACCACAAAAAGCCAACACTCACCAGTAAATCTGAATCAGACTTTCATTTTTTGCATCAAAAGCTCAATAATTGCCTACTATTTTACATGCTTTGACACAACTGAAAACAAGTCACCCAATTTTAACAAAATACAACACAAACCACTGTGTTTACTGAGCCATTCCCCACGGCAAACTGAAGCTGAAGGAACAATGAACAAGTTGGGATAATTTCCACTTCACAGTCACAATGCTTGCAAGAGATACTTTCATGAAGGCATTACGTTCCCAACATGCTTCATATTTTTGCAACATTATAGAAATCACAGTAAGTTTTCTGAATTGATACTTCATCACACATTACTCTAACAAATGGCAACAGTTTTGGGTTTTTGTTATATGTGATTCCTAGGAGAAGAGTGGGGAATTTTAAACATCATACAAAAAATAACTGTGTCATTAACTGTCAGGGCAACCTAGCAAAGGTACAAATGTTTGTGTTATGACCCTGAAATGGTTAATCATGAAAAAAAAGTGTATATTGTAACCAGCAACAAATATCAAGGTACACAGTGAATTGAAATTACTTCATTAGAGAGCAGTAGTTTTATCAAAAAATCGATAAGCCTTAAACTTGCCAACTTTCTTCCCATCAACGTAGTTGTACGACCGGAAGCAATGCTCACAAAAGTAGCAGGGATCATAGGGTACTCTCTCATTTTCACACGTAATCCACCTACAAAAGAAAAGCAGTACTTATTAATGTAATGCATATAATTAATGTTTTATGTTTTACTAGAGATGTATCAAATCCCATGCTATAATGTACACACACACACACACATACACGGAGCACATTATGCATGAGTTTTGGGCAAAGATAAATGAAAATATACATACATGCAGTACATTACATCTGAGTTTGGGGCAAACATCAATAAAAAACAGGATCTCAAGAGAGGATGACTTACACAGAGACTGGCTGCAAATACAGTACATGAATTCTCATTTTGTAACTGTAGTACCACATATTTGTCTGTCCCTGTGACTAGCTACCTAATGGCTGGTATTCTTAGCTGACAGCCCCAGATAATTTATTTTAACAATTACCAATTTGTGTGCAATCAAAGGCCACCCGATACTCATACCTTCTAACTTCCAACAACTGATTACAACAACTTGGCAGATCGTTAAGCTTGTGAGGTAAGAGCAACACTAGTAACACTTAACACAGGATACTGAAATAACGTATGATGGCAAATTTTTGACAAACATGCGAAGTTTGTTATGGTAATTCCTTGCAAAATGTAAAAGATCATCACAGATGAATTAAATCTGTTTTTCAGTTTTTATTTCTTGGTGATAACAAATGAACTACAGGGCAGCGATTATGTATGGCATGGCAAGAGAGCAAACACACCCAAACGTTGGTACCAAACTGTTCACAAATCAATAACAACAACAAACATGACAACAGCACAAAACTCTGAGGTTAGGTTTAACAAATCTGACACAGGCAAAATCTGTACTGAAATAATGTGTTTACCCCAAAAATAAGATACACCAATTACAGCTAAAATAATAATATGTTATATATTTGCAACTGCAAGCAATACAGAGAACCTGCCTCAACCAGAACTCTTATCACGTAACCACTTGCATGAGTTCCGCTTGCTAGCCAGTGAAGTAAACCAAACTTACTTTCTGGATTACAAATTTCCATTAACTAAATGAAGCATTAACATAAGCACATTGTACGACCAGAAATATGTGAGAGCAAATTAGGTCTCTTGAGTTCCACTGAGAACTACTTGCTATTCCTGCAACACCAATGAGGAGGCATAAACTCTGTTTGAAGACCCTCCTCTGTCACTTCTCGTTACTGTTTAACTTACACAAACCCTGTGTAAGACAAGTGGTTGGTCTCTTTACTATCATTCTTATTGTAGTTGGTATCATCTTTATTCCATACACTGATATGAAAGTAAACTGGTCAATAACATCATGTATGACCTCCACTGTTACAACAATTTAATTCTGGTCCCAGCAGATCACGGTATAAATTTCAGTATAGGTTACTGAGGAGAATATTTGGTCCTAGAAAGGAGGAAGGAATAGGAAGACAAAGAATAGTGCAAAGTACGAACCATCATAGTATGTACTCTTTGTCAAATGTTCCTGTGATAATCAAATTAAACTGGATGAGATGAGGACATGAAACACATGAGAAATCCATACACAATTTTGGTATGACAACTTTATGGGAAAAACCTAAACAAGAGGATAAACTGATAGGAATGTGGGGAGGATACTTGATTCATGAGGCACAGCACTGGAACAAGTAGTACACTCTTGTTAACATGGTAATGAAGTGCACTGTTGCGAACATGGTAATGACGTGCACTCTTGTGAACAGGTAATGACGTGCACTCTTGTGAACAGGTAATGAAGTGCACTCTTGTGAACAGGTAATGACGTGCACTCTTGTGAACAGGTAATGAAGTGCACTCTTGTGAACAGGTAATGAAGTGCACTGTTGTGAACAGGTAATGAAGTGCACTCTTGTGAACAGGTAATGATGTGCACTCTTGTGAACAGGTAATGAAGTGCACTCTTGTAAACAGGCAATGAAGTGCACTCTTGTGAACAGGTACTGAAGTGCACTCTCGTGAACAGGTAATGAAGTGTACTCTTGTGAAAAGGTAATGAAGTGCACTCTTGTGAACAGGTAGTGAAGTGCACCTTGTGAATAGGTAATGAAACTTTATATTCAATAAAGTATTCATTTCTCAGCCAGCTGAGCAAATATTAGATTCACAAGAAGGGCTCTGCTAAAAGAAGTTTAGTTTGTCAAAGACAAGCAGTAAACTCTTCATTACATTACTCTGTCTTCCATGCAGCAACACCTCAGCAATCGATCATTCATTCTTCATTTCTCCCTTCCTCGACACTTTCAGATAACAGAATGTTAACCCATTGTTGAATAACACTCTTTCCAAAAACACAAGTCAATCGCCCTGTCCAAACAGCCATATCAGTTCACACTTAGATTGCGCTAGTATTTTGTCTCGTCATCCACAGCCTTATCCTCACCTACAGTCTTTCTTTCACCACAGAATACAATTTAACTACTGGAGTATCTTCAATTATGGTTTCTTCACCTTAGAGTTTCCCACATTTTGCATTTATCTCTTGTGGTTGCAACCAAATTTCCCCCGGCATTTGTGCTCCTTCTGGGATATTGCATGGCGTCGTGTGGCAATTACCACATGACACCGTGCAATATCCCAGAACAGCGCAGATCTCATCAACATGCCTGCGGAAACGTGAAATCAAAATTTCCCCAAAGCCATGTTTCTCATTTTAGTGTCTTACCAGCATTTTATGAACACAATTCAGTTCTTACATGAAATATGCACCTTAGTTTTGGACAAATACTTACACACTGTTTTTGTTTGGTTGCGTGCACAGGAAATCAGCAAAAGTAACCCACTAGTGATATATTCCTTGTCTGCACTTGGTATTCGGTTGCGTATGAGTAATCTTGGAATCACTTATGCTTACTTAGTATTCAGAGAAAGTTTTCCTTTGATTTTAAACTCACATGCAAAGTATATTTGTTGTAAACAATGCACATATATTAGGAATTTATTATTGTTATAAGTGAAACAAATAAGTGTACAAAAAAGGAAAAAAAAAACAGATGAATAAGCATGAAACTGTATTTGATCCAAGTAGATGAATCTAACGTAAATGTGCTGTCCATAGAAACGCATGTCTTGGACTTGAGACACTCTGAGTAAAATTATGCTACATAAAGACAAAACATGGAAGCAGACATGCAATGTGAAGCACAGTATTAAAGAGATGGAGCAAGCTGAAGTCTCCAGCACATGAAGATGTGGAAGGAGATTCTGTTGGAGGAATTCTAGTAATGAATTCATCCACTCACCGGGCAATATATAAGTTGCATAACATACAGTATCGAGCGTTTGCTGAGCTCAAACTGCGATAGCAAGGATAGCTTTTAGATGTTAGCGAATCATTTCCATGCAGTAACCTGGAATAAAAAGATTATGAAATTACGAACATGTTTTCCATCTCACAACAAACTGTTTGTTGTTACAAATTTCTATCTTAAACCTGGCCACAACTGTATTTTCCACCATCATTTGTTCCCAGTATACAACACAAAAGAGTCTCTCATACGGAAAGACTGGAAGTAACCCCTACACATACCGTTAGTAACAACATATGCGATAACCATATCAGCTTACAGAACTCACAACCTGCAAAAAGGGCAATTTCATTTTTATTAGTAAAAGGTAAAAGGCGGCAGTAAAGATGTCCCTGCGCACCACTCTGTGTGGCATGGAGGTCCACTGCCCATTGGACAGGACACGTGGTGGAACCCAAATTTAGTCAGGACAAGGTGAACTAAAAATGTCCTATGCCCACACACTACAGAACCCCAGCTGCCCAGCTCACAGCTAGCCCAGATCACTTTACATTTGTGACCATACATTTACTTGCACATATAATCTACTAACAGACACATAAAAATAATCCTCAGTCAATTCAATGGTCTGTTTCTTCTCACAAATTTGTTCCAATTAATTTGTTCTCCAAACTTTACTTATGAGTACATCAGCTTTATTCACACACACACACACACACACACGCGCGCACACACTTCTTCTGGCGTTACAGTCTTGGGTGGACCTTAGCTTCTTTCAAAACTGTCCTCCACTGCGCGCGCGCGCGCACACACACACACACACACACACACACACACACACACACACACACACACACACACACTTTTGACCCTCAGTGAATACAACTATCATTAATATCAACAAAGATGTTGGTTCCATGAAAAATGAAAGTCACAGCAAATGGAATGTAAATGTATGTAAATGGAATGTAAAATAAGTAGCACTATGTTAGAGAGAATAAAGAAAAACATCTCTTGAACCATGAGCACATACTGCAAAATCTGTCTAATATGCAAATAGCACTAAACGCAACCTGGCTGTCAAAAGACGTCTCTAGCCCTCAGACTGCAGATGGTGGAAGCCAGGCAAAATGGGGGGGATTTTACACAACAGAAATCTGATCTGACCATTCCATACTGTGTCTCCTGAAATTTATCAAAGAAGGAACATTACCATCACAGACAGAAAAAATACAGTGAAGATAACTACTTGTATGTTAACACAGTAATTGGGCCGTGACGTGGCTCAGGCGGTTAGCTGCCGGCCTCCCACCACAGAGGCCCGGGTTCGATCCCGGCTCGGTCCATGTGGGATTTGTGGTGGACAAAGCGGCACTGGGACAGGTTCCCCCCCCCCCAAGTACTTCGGTTTTCCCCTGTCGATTTCATTCCACCGGTGCTCCATTACTAGGAAAAGGACAAAAAATAATAATAATCATCATCATCTTCATCACAGGGTTGCGCAAGAAGCCTCAAGGCTGCAATGCGTCCATAGCATCTGCTGCGGGGCCCTTCACCACTAAAAAACACAGTAATTGCAGAATAACAACCACTACACAGTGTTGCTGTTAATAAATGTAACAGCGCAGCACGAGAGCAAACCTAACTTTTTATACTGCGCAAAGATGATGCAATTCAGTTTTATGACCGATGATTTGCACACAAAACACTGTCTTTTGAGACGTGACACCATGTAGTTTGGTGGAAATTTACGAACAGTTTGGAGGAATACACTGCCTCCAGTTGCTGGCTAATCCTACACAAAATTTCTTCATCTTACCTGGCATCACTAAACACTATCAAATGTTCACAGTTCCCTTGATGCTGATACACATATGGATATCCCATTCGCACTGTAAGGTCTTCAAATTTTGTCTTCTCCATACAAGCAGTCTTAAATGGTCCTAACCCGTGAGTAGCAGCCCACTTCCTGATTACGTGGCTATAGTCAAGATTTGTATGGTGTCTAAAATCATTGTAGAAAGTGTCTTCAATGAAGATGAAACCTGACTTGTACACATCCTGTAGACAGAAAGTCAGGCCTCAGGACTGTATAACGACTCACATTACAGCAGACATTATGTCTTAATCTTATCCTGAACAGATGATGGTGACATAACTCACACATATGCGGGTGATCCATCTGAAAGCCAAACCCATGCACTTGGCAGCCTGAATGGGCACGCTATGTCTGACATGCCACTGTCCTATTGTGATGCATGCTGTTACAATAAGTGTGCTTACTCACACTCCCACTACATATGCTGGGCATACTATATATAAATTGTGTTTTGTTGCACAGTGTAACATAGAGGCTTTTTATTGTGACATAAATCACTATTTTCATTCATGAATATGCAATGCAGTGTAATACACATGGTTTGATTATTGTAGTAACCTCTGAAGGACCCAATAAAAGGTGCCATAGCAACATTAGAATTCAGTCTTCTTGTGTTTCCATTCCTTTCAAATCAACAAGATATGTGACTTAGGAACAAATTTCAACCCACATGTTCCTTGTTAAATAAGAAGCTAAACAGATGATAATGTGTTCTTTCAGAGGAAACATTAGATGATATTTGAGTACATTCAGAAGCATGTCTACAAAAATCTTCAAGACACTCATTCCAGGCAACCAGCATACCAAAGTCATTTGCACATGCAGCTACAAAAATCCTTCACTTGAAGCCATACAAATTTACACTTGTGCAAAAACTCCTGGAGTCATTTTCCAGCATATTGTTTTGTAAACTGCTTCTGTGAAACAGCGCATAATGGTGAAGTTGTTTCATTGCCACATTATTTTACACACAACATTATTTAAATGCTCATGTAGATATTGAAAATAAGAGACAACCTACTGGCAGGCACACATGCAAGCATGCATGCGCACACACAGACACAGAAACACAAACACACACACACACACACACACACACACACACACACACACACACACACACACACACATGAGATTAAAAAATCATCAAGCATGCAGTATCAGCAACTTCCAGACTAGAATTTCAAACAGATTTCAATAATCTGTTCATCAAGTGCCAAGCACATGTATGAGCTGAAGGCAGTAATTTCCGACACTTGCTCTAACAAGCGGTAAGTTACATGATACACATAACTAATGCAGTTCTGTGAGCAGGTTTCTAGGTTTCATGAGTGGTTCGGCTTTCAGATGGTCACCTGTATAATCAAATGCAATACAAGGGATTGATAAGTGCAAAACACCATCTGTTGACAATTACAAGTTGCAAGTCTTATGAATACGTGATTGAACACATAAAAGACACAAGACTGGAAAGGGCGTGGTCCATAATGTGCAGATGTCTTTGCACACATCATGATGGCATCAGATGGCATGGAGGTACATGTGTTTGGTAATGTGATCACCAAGCAGTGTTAAAGAATGTAAGGACAATAGACAACCAAAACACCTCCTTCCACTAAGAATAACCTGAAGATGACCTACGCAGGTCACAACACAATTGCAGGACAGAGATATTTTGTTACTATAATTATTATGTTTAAATAAACAATAATACAATACAAGAAAATACTGTGCGTGCAAGTAAACCTAATATTTCAATTAAACTCCTCATCATACAGCACAATGCAATGCAAAAAATGAAGCTGGGTTAATGTCTAAAAATCTGAACATCACAAATCTGGTAGGAGGAGTCTCCTACACTGAATTTCAACATAACATGCGAAATGGTTATGGGATACACAGTAAAGAACATTTATGACCTGACGTAAAAACTGTGCTTTTTCTGTGGATCAATGTGGCTGAATGCCAAGTTTACAAACAACATATTCAATTTAAATAGCATCTGAGACACACAGAGAAATTGGTGTATGGCCGTACCTAAACTAGGTTTTATTATGTACAACATCACCAAAAGCACAATTGCCAATCAACTTATAGTTAAAAGTCTTCAATATCAAATTTTAAAAAACTTACAGTAAAGGTGCTGATACTAGGCCAGAGAGAGAGAGAGAGAGAGAGAGAGAGAGAGAGAGAGAGAGAGAGAGAGAGAGCGAGAGGGATACAGACAGACAGACATACAGAAGGTCCAGACCATATAAGGTTTTCTTTCCTTCCCTGCCTACTACAAAAAGAATGCCTAAATATCAAATCATCCTGGAACGAACAAAAATAAACTCTTTAAGCAGAGGACTTCAGTGGACTGTGTTATCCCCAGCAGCAAGATTTAAAGTACCATCTTATACCAGGAAGAAAGCGTTATTTTTTTCTGTTAGATGTTGAGCTAGAACCCAAAAAAAAAAAATCAAACCCATCAAGTGATTCACTTATTTGGTCTACTTGCAAACCTATGGCACCCATATACACACACAGATCTTTAAACCATGTACAGGCCATGCATTGTATGCCTGAACAGTCCAGCAAATGCTAGTGTGCAGACATCAGTGTCCAGCAACACAGCTCAAACAGTTATGAGAAGTTAATACGTAGATAAAAGTGGCATTATTATACAACGTCCCACAAATCATTGAGACTCTCACTCCGGCAGAATAGATGGCCACTCCTTCCATTAAGTCAGACCTATGGAGATTCAGGCTCTTAGCAGAACTGACAAACCTGCAGTCTAAATATATCAGTTTCTCTTTGTTGGGTATTTACACTGCCAGTAATTCAGATTATATAACATCAAATCAGCCAGTGTTCTATCCTCTTTTGGATGGCATGCGTTTGGTGTTGTTTACGACTCCAGAGGCACTTTATTGTGTTATAAAATGTTGGTATTATTAGTGAATATGCAAAACAGTATTGCAAAACAGCGTGATAAAGTGCATTTTTATTGTGCTAATTTACGTAAGCAAGAAATCCTACAGAAAGTGTTGTATCAACTGTTGAAAACAGTTTGTTGGTGACTCAGTTCCTTCAAAATAAACACTATATCAAATGATAACTAAATTTTGGACAACAGATTCCTTATTAAAGAAGAAGCACAGCAAACAAGACGTGTTCTTTCAGATTAAACTGTTCTGTAACTGGTACTGTGGCGTAATGTGTAGTGGTGAAGTTGATCTATTGCTAATTTACAACACGGTTTTACATAAACAGCCACGTAATACTCAAACTAAGAAATACTGATTGGAAGATAATCCCAGACTCATACACAAAGTAACATTACATGACATTAAAACTGTGGTATGGTACACCGTCAGTGCAAGAAGAGTAACTGGACCCATTTTCTTTCCTGACACAATACATTCAGAAGGATACAGTGGGAAGATTGTTACTTTTTTTAAATGAAATTTATGGGTTGTTCCAATGAGACAGTGCAATCTGCCAGACAACCAATGCATTGCATGGGCAGGTTTGCAGACTCTGTGAGGTTCCGTATTCAGCTGGACACCATGTGAGATGTCACTAATATGTTTAAGAATTATTTCCGTTGTCCCACAGTCCTTAAACACATTAGTGATATCTCACATGTGACACTGTTATCAAAACATTTTAGTGTGCTGCTGGACACCCAGTATTTAAACAGACCTTTAAAATATCAAGCGGTATGAAGTTTGTACTCACCATCGTTCTTTGTGTGAGGTCTGCATCTGGATTTTCACTCAGTTCTCCTGCCACAGCAAAGTCAGAAGGACAGTGTATCTTATCCCGTAGGTCAGTCAGCATCTGGTGTCCTAGCAGAACTATCTCCTGATCGCAGCGAGGTGGGTGGTTCTTGCGAATGCCAACTTTGTGACGGAAAGGTTCGTAGACTCGTACAATAACAAGGAATTGCTTCCCCACTTTCAGATCTCGGGCCTTACTCACAGTATCAGTCTGAAACAGAAGTTGAAACAACATTTCACTTAAATATCAGAAGATATTTAAGAAGAAAGAACTGACATACAGAGCAACCTGCCTATGAGCTATACGATTTGTATTCCTATTCGCAATAGGAGGGTTAACAGGAGTAGTTCTCGCAAACTCAGCAATCGATATTGTCCTACACGACACCTACTATGTAGTTGCCCACTTCCACTACGTACTATCAATAGGAGCAGTATTCGCAATCATAGCAGGGTTCATTCAATGATTCCCACTATTCACCAGACTTACCCTAAACCCTAAGTGGCTAAAAGCACAATTCGCCGTTATATTTACAGGAGTAGGTATAACATTCTTCCTGCAACACTTCCTAGGACTAGCTGGTATACCACGACGATACTCAGACTACCCAGATGCCTACACAACATGAAACATTATTTCATCAATAGGGTCAACAGTCTCATTCAATCTCTGGCCTCAACAATAGACAATCATATATCAATCAGTTTTATTTGGTAGTTCAGAGGTAACAAATTAATATCTGTAGACAGACTCTTTAAATTGCCTGTCAGAATTCTGAGCATTAAATTAAACTCTCGACAGTTCAGTTAACTCATCTTCTTCCTCCTCCTCCTCCTCATCATCATCATCAGCAGCAGCAGCATAACAGCCTTGAGTGGGCCATAACTCTTTGAACAGTTTTCTGCCATTTTTCTTGGCCTCTGGCTCTCCTTCTCCAATTCCTAACACCAACAATTGCTACATCATCTGTCACAAGATACAACCATCACAATTTTGGTGGCTCTGCTTATCTGTAACCCCAGCACTCAGAAAACAGGAGTAATTTAGGTATATTTGCCTCCTACATCCTTGTAACATGTTCAAGTCATCTCATTCCTGCAACTTCCATGGCAGCTATATCTCATTCTTTAAAACAATAGTCTAATTCATACTTCTTTCAAAAATTCTGAGACTCTTTTCTTCTGTTTTTGAAATGGTTTGTGCTTCACAACCATATAAGAACACTGAATATGTAAGTTTTATACGACACAATTTCCTTAATAGACACCTGGACTGCCTATGCCTCTGCAGTCCAAAATAAGACTTGTTGGCAGCAAGAAGGCTTATGCCAATCTCTGTACTAACACTGTCACTGTCAAAACTGAGCCAGGGTATACAAACTGATGTGTTCTTTTTAAAGTATACTTGTGCACAGTGCTGGGGTCCTTCAATGACCAGCAGCCATGTATTTTATTTTTGAAAACATCAAGTCCCATTTTTCTTAGCTGCTTTATGCAGAAGTTCAAGGGCTTCTTTCATTGTTGGTAGCATCTGGCCTACTATAACAATACTGCCTGCATACACCAATTTTGTGCAGATGTACAGCACATCTGTCCACTCATTTGAGTTTTGGCATCTTTCACCACTTTCTCCAGGGTAACACAAAACAAGGCATGCCAGTGCCTTGCCTTGCCTCAGTCCTCTATTTATTCTTATTGACTCTGATAATTCAGACTGAACTTTTACCTGGCCAAAAGGTCAGTTTGCTGCTTTCTTTTGTTTACTAACAACTTTCTAATTACCTACACTGCAGACCAGGTATGTAGTCAAGTTTTTTATTACACTGACCTATATACGATATGCACGAGAGGTTTTGCAACACAAAGTTAAGACTTCTCTTCGCAATATAAATAAAACAATAAAACAACTTCTTACTGCATCAAAAGAAGATCTAAAAGAAGTAATACACAGAAGCACACTTAGCCCCATTCTACTCCAAAAACATCACACTAATGTCATCAGTGCAATGAAAGTAACGGAATAAAAATACATACGTAGGTCAACAGAGCCACTTCTTATACTTTATGAAATGCTACACAAATATAAAGGAGACTAAGATACTTTCATGCGATGAATTAGATATAGAATGATTTCATTACTTACCACTTTTAAATTACACAAAATTAGAAATTCTTGGAATAAAAAATGGTTTTATAAAACACAATGACATGTGTAAGAGATGTTTACAGTATACATAATTCAGGCCAGGTTACTGAATTTTTGTACAGCAATACGGATCATAAAAACACAGAATTTTTGTAAGGAAGATATCTCTTTCAAGAAAACAAATGTCCATTTACCTTCCTTTTATACACTGCACAATTTTTCGTGTGTTGACAACTACTTAGATTGAAACATGAAAGAAACCGTAAAAACATATTGTTTTCATAACAAGAAAACAGTTGTATTGAGTGAAGTAATCCTTGATACATTAAAATACGGTCAAGTATTAGCGTACAATGATACTGGATCCCATACTCAGCAACTAATTCAGAAGCATTTCCATCATAATTACTCTGTCCTTTTGGGATAAGAAGTTGTGTCGATGGGTAACGAGATCCCAACAATTCCGAGGCCACCACACTGCCTCAAAACGTCAGGATCTAATTACCCACTGACACAGCATCATATCCCAGAGAACAAAATCCTCAACCCCACCACTGTGAAAACCTCAAAACCCACATTAACATCGAACCTGATATGGTTTTGCATATGCGTTACACAAATGCATAACCAAGCAGTCAGACAGGAACTCCTTTCCTGCTCTGCGCAAAAGGTCCATTTCCACAGACCCCAAACATTAAGAGCCAATATTATTAAAAGACAACTATAATTTACATCATCTTTCTAAATTACAAGCACCATTACAGAATTAAAAGAACAGATGACTGGCACGTGTCTGTAGCGGAGCACTTTCCTGAAGTTCAGCTGCTACTTTTACTGCGTAAAGGGCCCATGCACAGCTTGAGTACAGTCAGCATATACAAGAGGTACTACAAAGTTCGCAAAGTCATTTTACTGCAAATACTCCAGTACATTTACAGTTTAACAAGAGGAGTCAACTTCAAAGCAGTCGCCTTGAGCAGCTGTGCACTTAGCCCAGCAAGACTGCTACTGCTCCTGGAAACATTTATGGAATGCCTCTTTCAGACTAACCTTTGGTGTTATCATCACCTTTTTTCTGAATGTCTTTGATGTCCTGAAACCTTCATCATTTCAAGGTGGACTTTAATTTTGTAGAGAGTTAAGTTAGTAGGAGTCAAATTTGCTGAATAAGGCAGGTGTTCCAGCCTGACAATAGATTTTTTTGCCATAAACTGCTTGACATAAAGTACCTTGATATCAGACAATCCCTTTGTTCAATAGCTTCCATTTTTCCTCCATTGCTCTGAGCCATTTCTGTCAAACACACTTGATTTCCTTATGCCTTCTGTGCCATATACTTCAGAGAAAACTGCAAACGTTTCAATTACACTCTTTCCTAACTTCACACAAAACTGAATGTTAATTCTTTGCTCTAAATTCTGATCATTCATTTTCTGATAACAGATACACACAACTATTATTTTGAACTTCACAGCCACACCTCGTATATGTCCATATTTCATCATATCCATAACCATGGACTGCTCAAGCCATAAATAATTTATTTACACTGACTGAATATATGTCTCTCGTCAACTTTTGAGCCTTCAAACAACTGTATTCTAAAAAATTATTAGAATTAAAACCTTTTGTCTAGTAAACAATAGTAGACCCGGTACTGTAACAAAATGGGAATGATACATTGTAGTTAGAATACTGACTGGGCTGCAGGCTGGCCCTCCAAAAAATCACGGTTCAATTTCAGGCAGGGGCAAGAATTTACTTACTCTCCAAACAAATCAGATCAGCTCTGGGGCCCAACCAGCCTCATATTTAATGGGCCCCAGGGTCCCACTCCCGAGAAGTAAAGCAACCAGCATGTGAAGTTGACCGCTCACTCCTCTAGCACGAATATTAGACATAGGTGAACCTACACCTCCACCCCACATGCCTTCGTGGTGTGCAGAGGAACAAATGTATCATTATTACCTAACTAGCAAAATAAAGCTTGACACTGCTATTAAGTTCAACAGTACCCAAAATTCTTTTACGACATACAGTTTTGTCAGATTTTTAAACTACTGTCTGTCTCATAATATTTAAAAAAACAGTTCTTTCTTTTAGAATTACCCACCTCATAGCCATGGGTCGGTGGCAGGCAGCTGACTGTCACACATTAGTAACTTTAATAAAAAAGTTTACCAATGCTGAAAATTCATTTACAAGTTTTACCCTCCAAAATTTTCAGAAGGCCAGAAATGGTTTCTCAAGAAGATGAAGTACGAAGAAGAGGCAGCTTTGAGTTAGCATCAGGCAGAAAATTTAGTTAACAATGACAAAGGACTAGGGTATGACAGCGAGGACGTTAAAGAGTTTGGTGTTGCGGACATTGTGAAATAAAAGACAGAATTACACATACTTAAGGCTTATGTCAAGCAATAAGACAAACAGTGAAGTGGCAATTAACACACAACAGGGAACTGTTGTATTACTGAGGGATGAGAGAATTGGTCAAAGTGTTACTACAGTGACTACAGCAGCACTAAAGTAATAGATTTCCTTTGAATTACTAAGGTACAACATCCTGGCCCAAGTGAAGTTGTTTCACAGAAAGATGGGTGGTCTTAAAACTCAGTGTCAGTACTTGCCCCTCTGCCCTCAAGTTTTGATCAGCTCATTTCTGACAACATATCTCTCAAGCAAACAAAATAAAAAAAACATAGAAACAGCCAAAGAAAATCAACCCTCTCATGTACAGCCAGCAAATTAATGCTCGCAAAAAGCATAAAATTCATCAGTCATGATGTTAAGAGACATGTTAACCTTGTTATGAAATCCAAAATTTTCACTTTGCAAGAACTACAGCTAAAAATCAAAGCTTCATATAAAATGAGCATTAATTTGAATGAAGGATTTCTACCCCCATTTAGTCAAGTGTTTTCAGTACACTAAACTCAACCTCTTTACAGAAGTAAAAATAACTAGACGTTTACTCAGGTAATGGCAGCTATACTTGGCTTAATGAAACAAAACTGATAACCACACTTAACATTTTGCTATTACAGTAAATTAATATGCAGCCTGATAGTGCTACAGTCAGCCCTGCACATTTGCAAATCTGCTATTTATAGTTTCACCTAAATGTAGGCCATGCCATGGCTCAGGCGGTTAGCCGCCGGCCTCCCACCGCGGAGGCCCGGGTTCGATCCCGGGTCAATCCATGTGGGATTTGTGGTGGACAAAGTGGCATTGGGACAGGTTTTTCCCCGAGTTCTTCGGTTTTCCCCTGTCAATTTCATTCCACTGGTGCTCCATTACTAGGAAAAGGACAAAAAATAATAATAATCATCTTCATCATAGGGTTGCACAATAAGCCTCATGGCTGCAGTGCGTCCGTAGCGTCTGCTGCGGGGCCCTTCACCACTTAAAAAAAAAAAGTTTCACCTAAATGAACATGCTTGAATCCCCAACAATACAACACACATTTTCTCTGCAAAGTTTCCCGTAACATACCTTCATCATATTCATCCCACAGCTCATCACCTAACATCAGTCTAAGTCACAGTCCACCTCAGCCTGCACCTTACTGTTCATCAACACTTCCTAAGGCTTAACAACTAGATTTCTTATTTCCACAAGCTAATGCCTCCCAAAGAAAAGATCAGTAACATTAGTAATATAAGTGGACGCATGAAACTGTGGAGAAATAATAATACATAATTTATTCACAGGATACATATATATTATATTCATCACAGTCCATGCCTTACTGTGAATTTCACTGGTCGCAGTTATTGTAGGAAAATATTTCTAACACACCAATTAACAGCAGTTTCAACAAAAGCACCTGGGGCTCAAAAATGCAATTAAATTTACTTAGCACTTAAAATTCACTTTTACCTAGGCTCAGCTTTTGCTTCATACAAATATTTTTCATACTACATTAAAAACTAAATTTTACATACTGACCTGCTAAGATTACATACCAAAGTACAACAGTCTAAAATAGCCTTTAACTTTGATTCCTGTACCTTAATTAATTTGTTACAATTATTTGCATTACAAGCATAAAATATGTGAATGGCAAGAAGATCATGACCAACCATCTGTGAAGACCTTTCACAAAGAACTTCCTGGAAGATTCTGATGAACTTTGGCATTGTATATCTACACTAGATGTTGCTAAGTTTCATATGGCTCATATCAGACAGCATGAAGCTCGTAAATTTGTTAAAAAATGCATCATTGTAAAAAGAAAAGGTCTGACACAAAATACGGACCTCATTATGGCCTACAGTGTTTATTTTAACATTTCTTTACCGATGAATAAACACACACATGAAAAAATGATTTCAAACTCCATGTAATGTGATACCTGAAGAATGATCACAAGATTTGTACCCATACGAGATCAAATCAAGGCAGCAGAAAAATATTGTAAAAATACGTGCATTCTGTTGGAGCAGTCTTGTTTACTGTAGGATGAGACTAACAAAACGTGAGTACATTCCTACACAGACACACACAGAAAGGGGAGAGACATAGCAGTATCAGCTGTGCAACTCTGGAATCACTTAACTTGTATGTCACTTCCCAAATAAATAGCCACTTCAGTTTTAAAATTGTCCATACTGTGTATGTATGAATTTAATTTGTATTATTTGGACCAACTCGCACACTAAGAAAACAAAATATATCAGGTTATACACAATTCCCAACATGTTTCAGTGCAGACTACACCACCTTCAGGGCAAGCTATATTAGAACACTTGAAACCACTGGAAAAAAGCAGTTTTAATTACTTACAAGTTTGTTCTCCAGCTTAAAGTAAAATCCAACGTAGACATGCTGTTCTTTCAAGTCTGCCAAAATCACTGATGAAGCAACAAACAACAGTACTTAACATGACATTACTCAACAATCACATCTCCTACAACCTTATGCCAAGCAGGCAGTGAGTCAGCAGACTCTATCTACAACTAGCAGCAGAAGTTTGTGTTAGCAGCAGTAGCGTCATCTTGTCATCAGTCTCCAAACTATTTCATCACACCATGTATTATGGTTATACTAAATAAGCTGTAATAAGCATTATCAATAGAATTCAAAACGATGTTACATTTAATTTTTAGCTCTGACTTTTATTACTCTGGGGAACCACCATGTTCTTTCACAACCAAAAAAGCTCCACAGCAAAAATAAGTTTGTGAAACACTGATTAAACAGTCTGAATTCCATAAATTAAAGTGACAGTTATCTACTCATGAAACATGAACTCTAAGATAAGTATGACATGATACAAGAAACAGTTTACTGGCTCCTGGTCATTGCTTGCATGGAAGCTTACAGAACTTGTACACTTGTACACTGTATACTTACAATCCAAATGCCACTCCGGTACTTCAGATTTCCTATTACTTCCTCATTCACAATTCGTTTGCTTAGGAATTTTAGAGTCTCCAACTCTGAAGTTTCTGGCATTTTAGACTTGTCAAACAACCCTGGTCTTGTTTTTACACATTTTACATCAACAACTCGGGGCTCTTCTGGTACTTGCAGTTGGTCAATACTGTTAAAGAAAATTATTATCAATAAGAATATGTTCCAAAGCACTTTTTAATATTTTCTTAAAGCAGTAAAGAATGACGACACCCACTGCATAGTAACGTAAAGTGTATTTATTACATAACTCCAAAATGGTGGTTGTCCCATTCCAATTGGACTTAACATACACATTATCAAAAACAAAAAATCAGTTTTAGTTCCAATCTTAACACACACAGCACATGAAGCTTTATGGTAACAAGCGAAAGACAATTATCTTGTCGGATACTACTAACATAAGAAGTGGGTTGTATTTGACATGGAGGCGATGCAAATAACATGTTTTTGTGCAAGTCATTAATGCTCCAAAGCCACTCCTATAGTGAGTGAGTGATTAGCTTATAAAACAAACTGGAACAGACTATTTGCTTTGTCCCATAGTATTTGCCATGAATTTGTTTCCTACACCCATAACAAATGCACTCCACCTTCACTGAGTTGACAAGTTACAAACGTTTCTTTGGACTACCAACTGATTAACATCTGGTTATCACATTGGTTGTTCCTTCTGTATTAACTACTTGTATTATACCTACTTACATTACTTTTATGTCACTCAACCAGCCTAAGTAACTACGATTCTAACACACGTTCTATCTGCACAGCTCAGTATTTTCCTATAAACTGTATCTTCATTCATGTCGATCCATTTAGCTACCTTCACATGTCATCTAGTTAACAGCCATTTGAATATATAAATGTGAAAAACTACTGACCCTTCATCCTTTCATTTAAAATGCAGCAGTATTCTAAATTTCAGAACAAAGACAGTGTCCTTATAAACGTATCTACAAACCTGCACGTGTCTGAAAGTATTTTAATTTCTTCCCGACTCAAAGAAACATCCATTAATTTCGGTACCATGATATTCCTCGTGGCACCTGTAGTATTTGGTACTGCAGCTTCGAACTTGGAAAAATAGTCTCCAAGACATACTTTTTCTGAAACCCATGAACGATGTCCTTTTTCATACACCGATTCCATCTTATTCGGACACAATACCCATTCAATGGGAATCGTACGAGCTCCAACTTTCAGCCTAACCCCTGACCCCAGTATTTAACAACTCGAATCTGGATTACTTTGTTGGCCGAAGTACAAATAATTGTCCCACCGTACATAACAATAAATTCACAAAACCACACGGACAATTACTCAACCCTAACCGCCCTTTCCACACACCTGGTCATACACACCATGACACACGCACTACCAACCACAGTGCATGTTACCAACGTCAGCTGCATATACAACCATGGATCACAGGCACCAACCACGGATCAGACACCAACATAGCCAGACGCATGGATTAAAACACGGGATTCAGCGGTTCACGTATTGGTCAGCTTAAGCCCGTATATGACTGCCATCTTAAGCCAAATTTTATAATTACGTTACAGTAGTCAGCAACACGGATAAGAGCAACTGCACATTAACCTTTTAAAGCCTAGCAGTAACTTTACATACGACCAGGTTTAACATTAAAAAATTATACGTGGTGCCCACATTGCGTTTATGTGTTTTGTACGGATCTCAGAACAAACAGCAACTTTTACCTTATAAAACATTAAGAGATTGGTTTTTATAACAGAAGTGGAGTGTTTACAGCGCGGTACGCACTGAGTCCTTATATAAAACAGATTAGCTTCGTTTTTAAAGGGTTAATCTATGGAAACGTGGCATGTCACCGTCAATATTTGTTTTGGGAGACCGAGTTTGTTGTGAAAGTGCTCTCATAAGCAACTTTGTGAAATATGAATATTAGACTTCGACATCGCAGTTGGTGACACTGTCATCCATCGGAGACTTTTCGGGATTTTACGCCGCATCGTTGCGTGGGTGTTTAGCTACCTGTCGGATCGCATAGCCTTCAACTAACACCGCTGTTACAGCCTCAAACCTCGCAGTCAGTTACTGTTCCGTATACACCCAACCCACTGCGTGCCCTCACTTTCAGTTCCGAAGTATCCTCCGTTATGACACCATGTAATCTGGTACCCGTTTGGAGGACCATACTACAAGGCCCGTAACCTAGGGTTACATTACGTCCGGGTTTTTGCTTTTCAGGCTTCAGCATTGTGTCCAGGCGGATTTTTTAATTTTACAAAAAATGTCCGGGTTTTCGGCCTTTGTCGAAAATCACACTCAATTTTTCGGTGGTCGTTACGTACGTTATAGTTATATTTCTTGTAGGTAATGTTTCAACTTCAAAACGTATTTGCACAGACACTTCTGGTGGATCCGAACACATGCTCGCACAATCCGATTCCGGACGTTCATTTTTAATTGTGTGCAGCGAGGTGGAGGACGTGTTGCGCGATGTTTAGTTCGTGTGTCCCTTTTATCGCCTTCTTACAATGGGGAGAGGGGAGGGGGGATGTAAATTCACACACGAACTAAAAAGCAAGTATTCATGTTTCCGAAACGGTCGCGACAAGTGGGAAGCCAAATGCTTGGTATGTAAACCAGGAACTTACGTGTCTGTGGCGAACAAGGGTGATCTTCATCTTCGAGCCCAAGCGGAATCCTCTTTTTCGACCAAAATTTGGAAACCCCCTTTGCAGCTGATAGTCGTCCTTTTCATGGTCGATAAGTGGGAAATGTCCTCTTTTTCTGTGACGGATATCTATATGGTAACCCTACCGTAACCAGATCAGGCACACAGTGGGCGCAGCAGCTTCAAGTGCGGGTGCTTATACGTACATATGTTTAAGCACGTATATACTGCTCCACTTTACATATACTGTATATATGTCAGGATCACAAAATCGACACTTTATTACATAAGGCGTTCCGTACCACCGCACAAAACATCTTGCATATACACACATTTTTGAAAATGAGTTGTTTCCAACCACGGCGATTCAACAGAGGCAGCACGTGGATGTGCTACGGTGTCGCACGTTTTTAGCGGGCTGATCAGCGTGTTTGTCTTTGACATTTCTCAAATTCCCAGGGCGTGCATCCAGATTGGTAGTGGGAGCATGGCACCCACTTGCACCGCCCTGGCTACAGACCTGCATATTGCTTCTGTTTTATTCCCAGCGGCGAACAACGGATCCAGAGGTCACATGATGCGGAAGGATAGAAAATGTCCTTCTCACCCCTCCCTGCCTCTCCCTCACCTGAGATTTAATCATCCACCGTCGTCCAAAATGACATCGACGATAACGATTGTGATGATGATGATCCATGAAAATGTAAACCTGACCGTGCGCAGCTATTCTCTGCAAGAAGGAAATCAAATCCAGAATTCTTACCTGGTTATTTTTGGTTTCGTTTTGGTTATTGGAAATCAAATCCTGTTTTTCTATCGACTGATGTAAATGTTTCAGTCACCACGTCACAGAACCTGGGGGCGTTCGTGAGTTCTGCAGCTACGCTACGGCCCTCTCTGTTAACAGGAGTGGGAGTTGACTCAGTATGTCTTGACTCTTGAGTGGAGTGAATATACTCCTTCATTCTCCTGAGGGCCGAAAAACTTCGTTCACCTGCGTCCGTTGTACCCGAGAAAGTGGAAATTAGATTGGCTAATTTTTACGCTTGTTCAAATATGGTGGCCACATTGCTGCCATTTGACCATTGTCTAAATTCGTAAGACGGTTTTCGTTTTTATCTTCTGAACTATAAAGCACCATTAATTTATTCTTAACAAATGCACTAACAAATTCATCCCCATATACTCTTACTACTTTGCGTACAAAGAGATCAGGAAAGTTACATTTCAATTCATATGCATCAGATTTCTCACGATTAGTAGGATAAAGACGTACACATTTTCAGTTCTCAAGGAACACACTGCAAATTTTTGATTAGGGTGTCGACGATAACGTAAAGGAGAATCCTGTACTTCCTCTACACTCAATCTACTGCGTCCAAATATTATCAAACTTATATTATTTCATACTTTCATAAAAATCAATCATGCATAAAGAAAACAGAGGGAATGAGGAAGATAAAATAATCTCCTTCGCAAGCACGACACTCCGCTGAGGACCGTGGCTTCCGGTACAATCCTTCAGTATTCCTTCCGTGCTCTGGTCACTCTGCATGTCAATTTCTATTTCCCGTTATCTTAAAATCTTCCTCAATTTTATCAGTTCAACTTCGCCGTGGCTGGGAGCCAACGAATTTGTAAAGCCCCTAACTGCGCGAAGAATCTGATACAGACTGCCCTTCGTTATTCGAACCATTCTCCACGCCGAAATTTTAGCACGTGCGAAAAGTTAATTTTGTAATCGGTAGTTTGTTTGTATTTTCTATATAATTCAATCAGCTGAGGACTTTTTAAGTTACTAAAGCGATTAATTGCCGATCCCGGTGGCCGCGCGGTCTAAGGCGTGGGTTTGCAGCAGCTCGCTTGCTGGGATTGCGGGGTCGAATCCCGCCAGGAGGCATGGATGTCTTTCTCTTGTGAGTGTTGTGTGTTGTCAGGTAGGGGTCTCTGCGACGGGCCGATCCCTCGTCGAAAGGGGTCCTACGAGAGTGTGGCGCGTCTGCGTGTGATCGTGAAGCCCCGATTATGAGGAGGCCCTAGCCCAATAGGGGCTGTTGCGCCGTGGAAAAAAGTGCCTAATTGATATACTCACAGACACTTCATAGAGACATTGTATTATCTGGCAACCACAGTCTGTCACTAACGTTGGCTCTCAGATGTTACACTCAATCGGCAAATGAGCCCTCTACTAGACGACACGCACGTTTCGTCTGAGACATACGCAGAATGCAAAGCTACAGAAAGTGTCGCGTAAATGTTAACAATAGTGCATATAACAAGGGTTTGGTGTACATACAAAGATGTGTTAGTGTCTGTATACACAGGTAATTCTCGTTTTACGTGATTGCGCTTTTACGCGACTTGAAATTTTGCACTTTTCGAATTTACGTGATAATTGTCGCTTTAACGCGACTTGGTACAGACGATTCGTGGTAGTGCTTATCTTCTGTAGGCTAGTATGAAATGACGTCACTGTCACGTGTACGGATTGTTTATGTTGGTTATACAAGCATGCGGCTGATTTAGTTTGCTCTTCAACAGGACTGGCGTTTCTTACCAATGCGAGTGAGAAACGTGGATCTGCAGCACCTAGTGCAATCCACGTGAAAAATCTGCGAAATACAATCGGTACTGAGGGGAAATTACGTGTAACAAGCCGACACGAAAATGGTGAACGAATTGTTGATACATGCTGTGATGTTAGACTCCCTCATCGTAGCGTACATACAATTCATGATAAAGCTGACAGAATTAAAGAAGGTGCTACTTCAGGAACCACAGTGTGTGTGTGTGTATCAAGACTACCACAGTCCTATCTGAATGAACCGTACCAAAAACTATGGATGTGAGCCTCTTACATTTTTATTGCATTAGAAATAAATATATTGTGTATAAATGTATGTATACTATACAGAAATGTGTCTATACTGTATATACATACTCTACAGGTGGTATATAGAATGAGGTTGTCAATCCCCTAACCAAAGGAAATACAATGTTTTATATGGGAATTTTGTGTTTAATTTGCGCAACGTTTTTCAGGAACGTAACCCTGGCGTCAAACGAGAACTGCCTGTATTAATGACGTAAAATAACAAATGTTCGGAACTGAAGAATTACCGGAACTACAGGAAGTACAAATAATGACCACACACCACTGACAAGGTAGGCCCAGCATTTTATTTACATCGAACACATCTGACTACATTTTGTCTTCAGTTATAGTACAACGGACCTACCACTTTACACGAAACATGGTTATGTTGTATAAGCATCTCATATTTACGGAAACTATCATACACTGGAAATGGCAATATTATGTTCTACTTCACACTGTGTATTTCTGAGGGAGAACGCCTTTTAGTTCATAGATACGTGACAGCTAGGTACAACTTTTCGATTAAATATAATACATGTTTCAACCATAATACTGTACTAAGAATGTTATTTAGAGATATTATTCCAAACAGAGACAGCTATATAATGCAAGGAGATCTTGTGCACTTTATCATATTTAATATGGTTAAAATATTTTCTTTTAGTTTCCACTGAAATTAACTAAAGTAAATTACTATTAAAACGAGATGTTCAAATAAACACACTAGTATTCAGAATTGCACTGTTTAATACACCCAACTAGAGAGACCGATTTACCAGTAGTTCAAACTGGCACCTCTAAATTATTTTGACTCTTCTCAGAATACTGCTTGAGTATCTTGTGGTTCAGGGCAGACCTGAAGGTCACTAATAGCCACATAATTGTTACAGTGGCAGAACTGTTTGAGACGGATTAATATTACTATTCTAAATTGACTTGTTACATTTCGATGGATGATTTAATTAGTACTGCAAACAGAAACCATACAAGGGAAACCGCCAGATATTCGTATTTTACAGAAGTGGAACAAGTAGGCTATCTAAACACTGATGTTTGCGATACGGCTTTAGGGCCCGTCACATTAACAGAAACTCCAGAATTTCATACTCCCAACAGCACGTGAATGTAATTACAGTATTATGTTGCACAGAAGTATATTAAATGAGCACTGTGTTAGCTTTAAACAGGACTTTCCTGAGAATACAGGGATGAGAGGAGGAATTTGATTTGATTTTTGTAAGGCTTACAGTTCAATGACAGTCATTAATACAGGAAACTGAAACCCTCGGCTTTCAATCTTCACGCAGCAAACACAGTTGTTCCAGTACTGTATGTTCCAGTGCACCATTTGTTTCTCATTCTGCTTCTGCTCATGTGACTGCTTAGCTTAAGTGAGTCCACACCATAACTTGCACTCTATTCTTTGCTAGGTGTGTGGATAACGACGACTTATGCAGATGGTGCTAAAACTACATAATGGGTGCTTGCCTGAGCATAGTTTTAAGTATTAACCTGTTTTTATTTCTCATAACCATATTAAGGAGCTCCACACAGCTTGTGTGTGTTGGCACTGTTCTGGTGGCAGTCACGATTTCAGGCATAAAATGAAGTACTACTAATAGTGCTCAAATTTAAACGATTTGCCTTGAAAATATGATGACTGTGATATGATGGGCAAAAATACTTCATGTTTGGTGTCAGTTCCCGTTATTGACGTTTTGAGACAACAGGAAAGAAAACATAATTTTCAAAAAGTTCATTCAAGTGAAGGACAAAACAAATACAAGATTTTCATCATTTTGATTACAGTTCTGACAGAAGTCCCAAATTTGATTTCACAAAGAAAGCAATAACTGTACAGTGCTCTACATAAAACTGCATCAACTAAGAGCATACATTCTACAGAACAGTTTATCTTTCCCTGGTACAACTAATGTTTTGGACTGCATCAAATGAATTACACTACAATGGTGAATCCTTGCTCTGCAAGTGCATCTCGCATTGGAGGTATGTTTCCATCTCCGTGTAAATCCAATACCGAACAACTTGATCAGCACAAACTGCCATAATTTATCATAAAGTTAGAGAGGTCTCTTTCCCACCCAGAATTACTGACGGTACAGAAAGAATTTACACTTAATGTTCAAGAACATATTTGCATATACATAAAGATGTGATGAACACCTCAGGAATGACTATCAATTAAATTATACAAATAATAATAATAATAATAATAATAATAATAAGTAAAATAATAAAAGCACCTGAGAAAACTGGCCATAATGTTGCCTGGTTTGATGTGGCCTTGAGCTACCTGCAGTGATAACACTTTATATGTGTAATGAGTAATGAAAACATCCATAGTCACTGCCACTAAAACAAACCACAAGTCTGTTTGCCTTACTGTAGAAAAAGGAGTAGACACATTTCACGCTATTGTGCCATCTTCTCTCGCGTGCTTCAAGTTCACATCACTCTGTCACCCAGTCACATCACATAGCCCTACAGTACAATGGTCTGAAGTGGAAGATACAGCTGCACACTCAGACAAAAACACATCTGCATACACGCCTCACAGAGGTAATGAATTTAAAAATATTAAGTCTTGACAATAAAAATAATTGTTAACACAGTGATGACTCAATGAGCAAATGGAAAAATTGTAGTATTAATTTACTAACAGTTCCATCTACATAATAAAATATTGACTCTATTGAAAAACACACATGAAAAAGTTGTAACTAAAATTATATGACGAGACAAATTTTATACCAACAGCTGTACAAGAGCAATATGTCAGACAGACAGCTAAAACTGAACACACCTGAACAGGGCCATTCCGCAAGCTTAACAATAAAGCTGGGCACGTTTGCAGGATCTACTGTGGAGACACCGTGACGTTACAAAATGATAAAAAAAATCTGTAATGACAAAGAACATTTTATATGGCCCTACACTCTCTGCCAGGTACAGGGCCTCTCTTTCCCCGACTTCTGGAACACACATGACAATGAGTCAAATGTGACCCTCAAATCTAAAACTGACTGGACTGCATGACATTTTCTGTGAAGAATTTGTAAAAGAATCAAGTCATAAGAACATGTATGCTGGCTGTTTACCTTAGTGAGGCCCAGGTTCCCTGGCCCAGTTGATAAAAGTGTTCAGCTGTTAGTACGACATGCTGACTGAAATGTTTTGATAGTTCTGCATCCTACAGTCAGAACTGCAGTAACTGCAGGAAGCATAATATGGCTGCAGTTCTGCACTGTGGAAACAACCTGTGTGTAGTCACATTATGTAACAACCTTTTCCCTGTGCCTTCTTCAACTGATTTATAAGCGTAACGCATTTCGAAGGGAGACTACGTGCGCTGTCACGATCACATGTCAATGAAACAACATAACTGTATTACACTAATAATCGCTAAGGTTAGGATTTATACGTTTTTAGGTCTGTAAATCGTCTTCACTATAGAACTTTTTGCTTTTACTTTTCTTGCCCTTGGCATCCGACCGCTTCTTCTTCGGCTTCGGCATCACTTCACATCCACATCCACTGCGAACACGGATGTAGTCCAGCATCCACTCCGAGCCACCGAACGAGTTGGGTGTTGAAGTGGTTAGAGGAAGTGCTGTCAAGTGATGGGGTCTGTGGTGGTGATGGTGCCTTTGCGGGTCACCGGATCCAGACTCCGCAGAGGACGCCGAGACTGCGGGGTTCCTTACAATCGCATAGGTGTACGAGAATTTCTGAACACACCGTGATTGGTTATGCAGTCGCCTGTCCAAGAACCGGCACGGTCTACCCACCACGTTCTCTTTACACGAGTACTCGTAAAACCTTTGCCGAATGTCTCCGTTCCGGAACAGCACCACGTACATGTCATCCTTGTTCCGGCCGCCCTCGGGCTCTACCATTTCCTCGACAGAAGGGCAGCAGTCCACTGGACGCCCTTCATCACCGCCTTCCCGACGCAGCAGCATCTGCATTTCCCGGTGCGTCAGCCGGCGACTCTCCCCGCCCTCGTCGAAATCCGACTGCTCTCCTCCGTCCTGGGACCTGAAAGAAAAGTTGTCGAGCTATCGAAACATGTCACCAGTCAGGGGGATTTTGACATAAGCTTGGATCAGACAATACAGTCACACTAGAAATATGATCGCAGCTTTAACCCTTTAAAGACGAAGCGTATCTGTTTTATATAAGGACTCAGTGCGTACCGCGCTGTAAACTCTCTCCACTTCGGTTATACAAACCAGTCTCTTAATGTTTTATAAGACAAAAGTTGCTGTTTGTTCTGAGATCCGTACAAAACACATAAACGCAATGTGGGCACCACGTAGAATTTTTTAATGTTAAACCTGGTGGTACGTAAAGTTACCTCTAGGCTTTAAAAGGTTAAACAACAAAATTCAGCGCAGTCGGTAACACCAAACTGTTACACAGTTCGTTACTTATTACTGGCAGCGTCACGGATTACAGACATACTGAATCACACACGCAACCTTACCTCGCGGCTAGGCAGTATGTATGTAAGCTCATCTTAGGCATGACCATTAAAATCGATTGCGTTAACCATGATTCACCGTTTCATACCAGCTACCGTCACATCATGAATACGTCCGGCTGCAAACTTGCGCACTTGCGCATTTTGTTTCTACAGTCGCGCTCACGATGCATGCACAGGGAGGTTACCTTCCGACAGTGATTCTCAAAATTTTCTGGCAAGAAATTTTACCACTTTGTATGTTCATGTGGGGCACGCGGTGGCACACTTGGTTGAGGCACTGCGTTACAAGCCAGAAGGTCGCGGGTTCGATTCCCGATGGTGTCACTGGAATTTTTCATTGACATAATCCTTCCGGCCGCACTATGGCCCTGGGGTCCACTCAGCCTCTAACACAAAGGAGTACCAGGAATATTTCCTTGGGGGGTAAAGACGGCCGGTGCGTAGGGCTGACAACCTCACCACCTTCGTGTGCCGATTGTCTAGAAATCTGGGAGCCTCAACCTCCTGGAACCCTCAGGGCCTGTCCAGACCTGTACAGGGATTGCTTGCTGCTTTGCCGTTTGTTCACGCACTGATGTTAATTACAGGCCAAATCGGCACACTTTGTTTGTGAATCTTCAACTGTGCGTTGGGTTTGAAGTTGCCCACACCGTGCACGTATGAACGCAATTTGTGTTATTTGGACCAACTCGTACACTAAAAAAACACAATATAACAGATTTCACACAATTCCCGACATGTTTCGGTGTAGACTAAACCATCTTCAGAGGAAGCTATATTAGGACACTTAAAAACCACTGAAGAAAACCAGTTTTAGTTACCCGCAAGTTCAATGTGTTCCGTGTCCGTGCACTATATTATACAGAAACACTAATCACCAACAAATGCACAAAGAAAGTTTTATCATCAATCGTAACACACTACTGCATGCTTCGACCCTGCTGGGTCATCTTCAGGGAGAACTTTTTGTTATCGTTACATTAAGGTTGCACTTTCTAGTTGAGTGAGAATGTGCTGTTGACTGTGTACTGGAGTGCACTGCACTGCAGTGCAGGCCCGGACCGCTGAGAGTTCACGCCTCCAAAAACAACGCAGTACACAGTCAACAGCACATTCTCACTCAACTATAAAGTGCAACCTTTGTGTGACGAAAACAAAAAAGTTCTCCTGAAGATGACCCAGCAGGGTCGAAACATGTAGGAGTGTGTTACGATTGATGATAAAACTCTCTTTGTGCATTTGTTGGTGATTAGTGTTTTTGTACCCACAAGTTCATTAAAATCGTTGCTGTCCAGCTGATGTACCGTTGATGTCAATTTAATAATTTACACACGAAGGGGGTTCGCTTATAACACTATTCACTTATGTGATTATGGCACCCAGTTACACTGGAGTACGTGCAGGCCTATTGACGTTGCACTGCAAGAGGAACATGACCAGAGGAAACTCCGCTCATGATAAGTCGCCGTGATGGTTAGACTACTTCTCCGGCGCTCTTGCAGAGTTGGTAATCTGAGTGCATTCCTGCAGGCGCACCCCACTATCACATTTTGACTACAGCAGGCCTACATGGAAACTGCCAGTCAATTCCTGTACGGACACAAATTTCGGGAACTTCAAGAAAGGAAGCAACTCACGATATCTGCACATCAGAGGGTTCCTCACGGAGGCCTGACGCAGCGAGACGCATTGCTGGAGCCAATGCAGGCACTAAAATAGGACTTCACTTCGCACCAGCAATGTTTTAAACTTTATTGGGGCCTAAGAGGGGCGAGGCGACGGGAAAGTGGAGAAGACTACATAACGAGGAACTTAATGACCTGTACTCATCACCAAATATTATTCGGGTAATGAAATCGAGAAAAATTAGATGGGCGGGGTATATAGCATGTATGGGGGAAAAGAGAGATGCATATAGGATTTTGGTGGGGAGACCTGAGGGAAGGCGACCACTTGGAATGCCCAGGCGATGATGAGGATAATATTAAAATGGATCTTCAAGAAGTGGGGCGGGGGCATGGACTGGATTGCGCTGGCTCAGGATAGGGACAGGTGGCGGGCTCTTGTGAATGCGGTAATGAACCTCCAGGTTCCATAACATGCGGGGATTTCTTGACAAGCTGAGAAACTGTTAGCTTCTCAAGAAGGCCTCTGCTCCATGGAGTTAGTTAGTTAGTTAGTTAGTTAGTTAGTTAGTTAGTTAGTTAGTTAGTTAGTTAGTTAGTTAGTTAGTTAGTTAGTTGCTTAGTTACTTAGTTAATGTTTTAAACTTAGAAACGTTATGGCGTATGTGGTTTTAAAGAATTAATTCATATTTAATAGGATCAAACACAGCATCGTGAATGTGCTTCTTATTACTTTTCCCTGAATCAGAATCAAATTTTAGAGGCTCCACCAGACTAAATTCAATGTTCCTACAAAACTGGCAAACAAATGAGTAACGGGCGCTGTCCAGTTTCACTATATGTCAAGGTTGAACGACTCACATTTGATTTGGAAACGATTATTACTTTCACAGTAAACAGTAAATCGAGTCTGGTATTTCTCAATGCCGCCTGCAACTAATTTTCCGACATACATCTGGATATCCCAGAACACACTGTTAACACTATGGAGTCCAATGCCCTACATTACAGCCTAAAATAAACATGAAAACAAACAAGAACTGCGGCTGTAATCTTTAGGTCTGCCATATAAAATACTCGTATTTACCCTTCAGTTTATTCCAGTGTTTTTCCACCCCGGTTGGATGAAGCAGCTAGCTGCATTTTTCTTCTACCATGCTGCTTCTAATCCTGGACAACAAACACAGCAGTGCTACAGCTTGTACTGTGCGTTACCAAAGCGTAGCGTAGTGGTAACGCTCTGTAATGATATTCGGCAAGAGCCTGGTTCTAACCTCGGAAGGGCAACTGGCGCGCCTGAGGTTTTTCGTGGTCTTCTTCAGTTTCTCCAGGCAAATGCCGGAACAGTTCCTCGATTACACCACAAGCGCTTCCTTCCAAGTCCTTTCTGATTCACCACTAACCTTTTAAAGCCTAGCGGTAACTTTACATACCACCAGGTTTAACATTAAAAAATTCTACGTGGTGCCCACATTGCGTTTATGTGTTTTGTACGGATCTCAGAACAAACAGCAACTTTTGCCTTATAAAACATTAAGAGACTGGTTTTTATAACCGAAGTGGAGAGAGTTTACAGCGCGGTACGCACTGAGTCCTTATATAAAACATATACGATTCGTCTTTAAAGGGTTAATCACTCTACCATTCAAGGCTATTTCATCTTCGATACTGACAGCGTCGTTAAATGACGCACAAGACACAGAAGTAAATACATGCGTTTCTGGAAAGATGTCCCTCTCAAAACTGTGACCGCATTCATACATTCAAATATTCAACAAGAACACTCCAGCAAATTGAACTCAAATTTAAGCAGGAAACTACTAAAGTGACGCTTTTGAAGCATAGCTTTGTATGGTGCTGAAATCTGGACACTTCGGAATGTAGATAAGAAACATCAGGTAAGTTTTGAAATGTGGTGCTGGGGAAGAACGGAGAAGCTCAGCTGGACCGATCGTGTGAGAAATGGAGTTTACTGGAGTCAAGAAGGAAAGGAATATCCTACATACAATAACAAGAAGGAAGGCTAACTGGATTGGTCACATCTTGCGTAGGAACTGCCTTCTGAAACACGTTACTGCAGGAAAGATAGAAGGAAGTATAGAAATTACGGGCAAGAGAGGAAGAAGACGTAAGCAGCTACTGGATGACCTTAGGGAAACGAGAGCGTACTGGAAATTGAAAGACGAAGCAGTAGATCCCACTGTGTGGAGAAGTCACTTTGGAAGATGCTACGGACCTGTCGTAGGACAGACTGCGGAATGAATGAATTTATTTTCCCCACACGAACTGTACTCCAAATTCATTAAATCGTCTGCATTTAACAAGTTATCCTAACAGTACTACGTCAGCTGTGCAGATCATGCAACCCCTTCAGCAAGCACCACAGTTCATACAGATACACGCCATGAAGGCACACACCGGAGAAGAGGTATGGCTCCACTCATTCTTAACCCCAGCACTGGACCGGGATGAGTGGTTAAGTTCACGCTGCGCCCGCTTTACACCCGGGAAGCCCCCCGATACATACTGAATAGGATGCTGGGGAGAGGTGGCAGAGCCAGTCGGAACGTTTTGGAGAGGATACAAATTTCCTGCCCCCCGCCGTGATTCGAACCCCAAACCGTCCAGCCTCAAGCCTTGACGCTTTGCGGACCGCGCTGCCTGTACAGTTTGCTCCATACTTAATCCGTCTCTTACAAAAAAATATTTCCCTAGCGCTTCCTCAAGCACATGCAATGTATGTTCCACGTTTAGAATAGGTTGGCATTCCTGACCACACAGCGACATGTCACTCTCTCTCTCCCTCCCCCTTAGTCAGACACACTGTGTGTGTGTGTGTGTGTGTGTGTGTGTGTGTGCGTGCGCGCGCGCGCGTGTGTGTGTGCGTGTGCGTGCGTGCGCGTGCGTGTGTGTGCGCGCGTGCGTGCGCGCGTGTGTGTGCGTGTGTGTGTGCGTGCGTGCGTGTGCGCGTGTGTGTGTGCGCGCGTGTGTGTGTGCATGTGTGCGCGCGTGTGCGTGCGTGTGTGTGCGCGCGCGTGTGTGCGCGCGCGTGCGTGTGTGTGCGTGCGTGTGTGTGCGCGTGCGTGTGTGTGTGCGTGTGTGCGCGTGTGTGTGGGCGCGCGCGCGCGCGTGCGTGCAGCACCTGAACGTCGAATAGTTTTGAAAATAGCAATACATATTTCTCAATTTCATATTGCACATTTTCCGTGGAGTTGTTATATATATATATATAGATTTATATATATACATAGATTTATTTATTACCCACTACTGCACAACTGTTTTTCTTCTCGTACATGTTTCGTCTGCAACTGCTCAGCCATCATCAGGGGGAACACTTGTACTGACATAAACAGCATATAACATGTTAATATAATTAGCATGCTAATTACATTAACATGTCACATGCTGTTTGTATCAGTAAAAGAGTTCCCCCTGATGATGGCTGAATAGTTGCAGACGAAACATGTACGAGAAGAAAAACAGTTGTGCAGTAGTGGGTAATTAATACATCTAAAAACATTTGTTAAACTCAACTGTCTTTGTTTCACCATCTGCCCAACACTTGTTATGGCACTGTACAAGAACAGGCTACTTTGTCGCAGGTTTAAGTTCCAGGCTGACACATCGACTTACACACTGGCGGTCACATTGTACCTACACGTAAAGCTCGTCCTTGCTGTTGCCAGGATGGTAGACCGAGGAGGATTTGTTGTCCTGGGTTGCAGAGCGTGGGAACAAAATGGCGGCCAGGGAGAGCACCTGCAAATCAAAGCATGAGATCAGTTTGGCGTGTGCAGGTGTTGAAATTCTCTGGCACCGGTGCTGTATGGCTGGTAGACGGACAGCTGCCAGATGCAGAGAGCAATGCGGACAGACCGATGTGCAGAGCAAACTGGCGCTGCACCTAAAGTTCGGGGCTCCGTACGTGTATGTGTCATGTTACTGTAGCCAAAAGCACTCTTCGTGTACACACACTTCACTTATACTTATTTATTCAGAATGGCAACGTGTGGGCTGTTTGGAAAGCCAGCACACCGAATTTCGAGACTGCCTTATATAATTTTCTGGAAGGGACAAAAAAGTGTACCTCGAATTACTGTCGTGTAGACGTCCATTAACCTTTATCCTGCTAATGTGGAATATATGGTGAGCTGCTAATAATGCCAGCGCCACTCGGCTACCCTTAAGGGCCTAGTTGGTAGCCGAGTAAGTGTGTCCACATAAGACGTCTTTCACGATTGATTCAGTGTTGAGACATTGTGCAGAGAGAGAGAGACAGAGAGAGAGAGATAAAGAGGCTCCTTTCAGCGTTGCCAAATGTAGGTCACCAAATATTACACATTAGTGGTGCTGGCATTATTAGCAGCTCACCATATATTCCGCATTAGCAGGATAAAGGTTAAAATCTATACTAGACTTAGGAAATACATAAAACATAAAACCAGTATCAACAACAGGGAAATTCGGCCGGCTTGATGCAGCAGTTGGTAAAGGTATGTCGACAGTAAATGCACAATGCGAATTCCGAACAGAGGTTAATTATCTTGGCGGTTTTCACTGGTTCTTTACGAAGCGCAGTATGTGAAGACCACGTCCGTCTGTGGCCTAGTGTTAGAGACTAAACCATTTTTCGAAATTTCATAAAATTCAGTATAAGAATTTTCACAGAAATCTGTCGAACAGCATGTTCCGCGAAAATACGCACTTTAGCGGTCACACCTTAAATAAGTTTTGAATAAATTTCTACCAGTAACTTGTGTACTTTCTGACAGAGTTCAGCGAACCTGGTTACTGAAGACGTCCACGTGACGCCATTCAGAAGTTGAGTTGCGTGAAATCCGTCACAGCGAGACGCTTACTTTACTTAGGTGTGTCAATGACGTCTTGCCCGTACTTCCTGTACTTTACTTCCGATTTGGATACAATTCGGTACACAGGAAGTCCACAAACATTTTCTGAGTGACTGCGGTTCGTGAAAATCGACGTACTGAAACCGGCGCTTCATTGCTGCAAACAAATTTCTACCCTACTTGCCGTATTTACTACCCTGTAAATAAATTTCTACCCTACTTGCCGTATTTACTACCCGACTTAAGTTAAATTCCGTAGAAGAGATTTGAACACAACGTATTTTTGTGGTTCGTCATATTCGGCGCAGAGAAGGTCACGCTTTTCTTACGGGGGCACACGAAGTTAAATTTACTCGTTCAGCGTAAAGCCTGTAACGTTCAGAAGCAAAGAACACCCTTCCGAACTCTGCGTATAACGCCAAGGAGCAGCGGCTACCGTCTGCAGTCCCCAACATCTGAAATACGGATCGGCAACTCTTCCCCCGAATCACTGCGAACTCATCAATAAAGATTCACCCCGCCTTGTAACATCTCAATCCACCCCCTACATTCGAATGCGCACTGACTGGCTGAGTAAATTCGTTTTGGAAATTCAGAGCTTCATAATGCCTGAATATAATTCAGTCCATTTGGATCACTAACGCCTAGGGCTCACAATACCGGTCAAAATCTTAACACCGGTATTTCGGTATTTTTAATTTATGAAACCGGAGTACCGGTCACTCCGGTATTAATACCGGCACTCCAAAAACAAACACTTTCTCAATAAGTCTTAATTACAGTTAGGTGCAATGACGTGAGGAAAAACACGTAACTGCTTGAATTCGTGTTTTAAATCAAACCCTTATTGTAATAATAAACATTCTGACAAGATATTATTAAAAATACAGTTATTCTAAAAATGAAAAAGTTACGTATTGACACTGCAAATTTTAGTTATGTTTAAGCATCCACACCGGCTGTCCGAATCAAGTGAGATCTTACGAAACGTCAGCAGTCAGTAGCGTTACCTGATTTCGGTCCACATTTGCTTAGCGGCAGAAAGCGCCCTTTCGGATTCAATGCTGCATGGCGCTGTTGCTGCAAATTCAGTAATATTAACGATTTATTTTGTGGATTTTATAATCTTTACGTGAATAAACCATAACAAATTAATTTTTAAATTAGTGCCGAATAGCCGGCATTTTTAATCAATACCGGTATTTGAGTACCGAAAAAAATGACCGGGGTCCCGGTATTCGGGATCCCGGGGTCACGGTATTGTAAGCCCTACTAGCGCCTGTCATAAGAGAAATTTTTAATATTTCCATTTCGTATCGAGCCCAGTCTGAGTGGTCATTCCCTACCAAAAGCCTGCACATGCGCGATTTTATCTGTACCTTCCGAACTACACATACAAGCCTGGTATTCGTCCGCATGTAGTTTTCTCCCACGGGCTAAATTTCTTGTTGCTCAATAAAGTCCCTGGCATCACGTGGCAGTTACGTGTCGTGCGCGAGGCGGACAAGCTAACCGTGCTCCAGGCCGACAGAGCGTGCTTCCGGCGGACAGTAAACTGATCTGTTTCTGTCACATGAATGAGATGGGAATACTGAAGTTATACAAGTTACCCGAGTCCATTATCTGCAAACTTTACCTCACTCTTTTTTCCACACTTGGGACCAGTCACTGTCTTTTTGACACTGTGCAGACAAGGAGCCTTAGTCAGTCAGTCAGTCAGCCATGTGATATTTTTATTATTTCATATTTATATATGGTAACTGCAGGCTGTAAGTCTTGGTCACGCAGTCTAGCACTAACACATTTCCAAGTACGATTTCAGCAAAATATGACTTTAAAATGCCACACGGCATTTTCCCTGATTATTCAAATTCTGTAACTTCATGGTGATTACTAATAACTATCCACTGGTATAATATTTTTTATTCTGAGGTGTTTGAAAATATTTGAATGTAAGAACTGGGTATATCCAACGTTAATTTTTTCAAAACAAACACAAATGCCGTCCTCACAGCTTTCTAATTTAAAAATTGTTAAAAATTAAAATAGCCTATTTTAATTTTTAACAATTTTTAAATTAGAAAGTTGTGAGGACGACATATGGCTGTGTTTGTTTTGCAAAATACATCGGTATGCATTCTGTAAAGGTTAATTTTTAAAATCATTTCATATTTGCACACAAGCCACAGACTTGAACGTTTATGATGCGACACACATTTCGGACTACTTTTATAACCTGTATGAATATAATTTACGCGATGCGTGCTTAAATCAGTGTAAAATTTTTTTCTCATTTTTCCCCAAACTTTACGTGTGGTTATTATCCAGTCCTTGCACTCGTATCTTCAACGGTCGAGGGTCTCTTACCCACCCCATAAATTTATCGACTTTAAGAGAAATATATATTTTTCTCAGTTTCACTTACAAATCACATAACTGACAGTACAACGGCTATCTTATTTCCCTCCTGAGTTGCATCAAATCCGTTTGTTTTTTCACAAAGATAAAGTAAACCATCCACTCCTGGTTATATGGTCAAGTTCTTTTGCCAACGACAAACACACACGGTAAGGCCGAATGCCTCCAGTAGACCCCTCAGAACCACCACGAATGGCCAAGTTCTTTTGCCAACGACAAACACACACGGTAAGGCTGAATGCCTCTAGTAGACCCCTCAGAACCACCACAAATCAGTTTCACCACAGGCTACCCCACAGCGCTTTTGCCTTTATTTTCAGAGACGCAGCAGTACACTTTGCACTCTGGCCTACCTCGTTGGTGACCTGGTGCAGGCAGATGCTCCGCCGCCTGCAGGTCACAGCCTCGTAGTTGGCTCTGAAGATGTGAACAGCCTTCTCTTATAGCACGGCAACTAGCGTAGTAGCCTCCCCCGAAATCATGTATCCAAAAACCACCTTTGCTGGGTTTTTATTAAACATCTACACCCAGTCCCCAGACGGAATGGTTCGGTTCCCCGTACACCACTTACTGCAGCGTTCGTGTACGAGGAAGGGCAATATTTCTCGTGACTTAAGCGCATACACGTTGGCTGGCTGGAATACGCAACATTTCCTGGTTCTATGGTGGATCACAACTATGAGATACGTTCCACCTGAAGCGTCTACAAAACTACCCGGCGTCAGACACCACAACACCCAGTATAATGTTTAACCCTTTAAAGACGAAGCATATCTGTTTTATATATAACGACCCAGATCGTACCGCGCAGTAAACACTGTCTCGGTTATAAAAACCAGTCAGTTAATGCTGCATATGGAAATAATCGCTGTTTGTACTGAGATCCGTATAAAACACATAAACGCAATGCGGGCAGAACACAGAATTGTTGAATGTTAAACCTGGCGGTATGTAAAGTTACCGCTACGCTTTGAAAGGTTAAACTTCATTGGAAGGATGAGGAACAGCCACGTGAACAGCTGGCTGATTGCCAAGGCTCAAACGAAACATACCGAAAGGAACAAATAAGCACTCTGTATGGATCAGCTCCACTCCGTAAATTTCAACATACACACGTTCCTGTAGGCGTTTCGAATTTACTGTCATTCGCAGCAGTAACTCTGCAACCAAAATTAGTCCAGTCTGAAAGTGCGTAGTGCGTGAAGCATCCTTACATCCTTTAAGGATACCATAAAGCTAAATCACAAAACCTCCACAACAGGAAGGCAGACAATTTGTTTACTTTCAATGCGGAGAGAGGACCCTTACGAACACATTTCTGGTTCCAATAAACCTGTATTAACGAAGGCGGTCTGCACTCTGCGTGCAAGACAACAATGAAGCACAGAAAGCTACACACGCACGCACGCACGCAGGTCACTCACGTATTTATGACATCGGCAGCAGAACGTGTTACAAAAAAAAGCTGCACCAATTTACTGGGTGTGTTAGGAGAAGAATTCGGTGACGCCTGAATTCTGCACGATACTACTTGCACCGCACAGGAGGCTCTGCTTTGGCATTAAACCACCTCGTGCAGGGCTGTGTTTCGCATTAAGAAGAAGGGGTTGATTGAATGGCAAATGGGTCGTCTGTTTTTGGTTACGGTACTAATGAAACCAGCATGGCGTCAAGCAAGAAGGACGTTTAGTGCATTAACGAACACAACGAGAAACTGCTGGTTTACATAGTTCATTTTGCAATTGTGACGACAGTGAGATCTAGGAGGATAAACTGGACTGAGCTTGCTGCTGGAATGCCTGCAGAATTCAGACCATGAAAGTGAAAAAGAAACAGAAGGAACAGAACTGAAATGTGAACAGTCTGACAAGATGGAAGGTACGTGTAACCAGGCTGGCAGTCGTGCTCAGTGGCGGAATTTCTAATAGACCTGATATTAAATCTCACAATTCCTCTACCGGAAGGCGACCACTTGGGAGACCCAGGCGTACATGGGAGAATAATATTAAAATGGATCTTCAAGAACTGGGGTGGGAGGGCATGGACTGGATTGAGCTGGCTTCGGATAGGGACAGGTGGCGGGCTCTTGTGAACGAGGTAATGAACCTCCGGGTTCCATAAAATGCGGGGAATTTCTTGACTGGCTGAGAAACTGTTAGCTTCTCAAGAAGACCTCTGCTCCATGGAGTTAGTCAGTCAGTCAGTCAGTCAGTTAGTTAGTTAGTTAGTTATTCCTCTACCAGAGCAAGCCTTAATTCTTTCAGGGCGGTCCGCGACACATACACTCACACTGAATTGCCGTGCTTCGTAACGCGTGTCGCACAGACGTGCAACGCGTGCTTTGGCTACATGGAGCCTGCAGATCCCAGAGCCCTTAGGTGTGTCACCTGCAACTGTAGAGGTAGGGCTAGACGGAAACTTAAGAAATCGCAGTGAATACAAGGTACATTTTTTTATCCGAATGGCTTACTTACGTCCTAAGAATTAAAATTTTAAAGCAAACTGGCTACCACACGTACCGCCGAGTTTTAACATTAATCCTTTAAAGACGAAGCGTATCTGTTTTATATAAGGACTCAGTGCGTACCGCGCTGTAAACACTCTCCACTTCGGTTATAAAAACCAGTCTCTTAATGTTTTATAAGGCAAAAGTTGCTGTTTGTTCTGAGATCCGTACAAAACACATAAACGCAATGTGGGCACCACGTAGAATTTTTTAATGTTAAACCTGGTGGTGTGTAAAGTTACCGCTAGGCTTTAAAATGTTACGGCACTGCACATATTTCCTCACACAGGAGGCTACATTCACACCCTTAGTGAGATTCTCACTGTAAACAGCGATTACTTCGTGCACAGCACCGATCCACTGGTCTTCACAGAAAAGCTGTCTGTTCGTCAGGCAGAACTCAATTTTTAGCCGCAGTTTTGACTGGTTTAATTCTACGTTAGTTTCACAGCGCTATCGGCCCCCCTACTGCACCCAGACTAAAAGAACTGGACGCTAACTCCAAACAGCACAGCCCTTGCCGTCCTACCGAACACGCTAACCGCCTTTTACGGAAGCCAGCCTTTTACGGAACTGCCTCGTTCACAGGAGCAAGAAACTATCCTGAATCAGCTGTAAAAACAGTGCTGTGTGGTGATGGGTTTATGGACTTTATCCATCGTCCGAAGCGTAAAATATTAAAATATTAAAAAACTGAAAGCACAACGTTTTGGAAGCTGGCTCTGCTTCCGTCCTCAGAGAAGAGAAGAGAAGAGAAGAGAAGAGAAGAGAAGAGAAGAGAAGAGAAGAGAAGAGAAGAGAAGAGAAGAGAAGAGAAGAGAAGAGAAGAGAAGAGAAGAGAAGAGAAGAGGAGAGGAGAGGAGAGGAGAAGAGAAGAGAAGAGAAGAGAAGAGAAGAGAAGAGAAGAGAAGAGAAGAGAAGAGAAGAGAAGAGAAGAGAAGAGAAGAGAAGAGAAGAGAAGAGAAGAGAAGAGGAGGAGAAGAGAGGAGAGAGGAGGAGAGGAAAGAAGAAGAGAAGAGAAGAGAAGAGAAGAGAAGAGAAGAGAAGAGAAGAGAAGAGAAAAGAGAAGAGAAGAGAAGAGGAGAAGAGAAGAGAAGACAAGAGAAGAGAAGAGAAGAGGAGAGGAGAGGAGAAGAGAAGAGAAGAGAGGAACACCTGCTCTGTTGGGCCCCTTAGACAGGTCCAGTGATGGAGGCTAGCTCTAAGGGGCACAACAGAGTAGGTGTTCCTCTCTTATCCCCCTCTATTCACCTGATGACGGAAGCAGAGCCAGCTTCCGAAACGTTGTGATTTTAATTTTTTAATATTTTACGCTTCGGACGATGGATAAAGTCCATAAACCCATCAGCACACAATATTATACACCGTCGTCAAAACCTTTTAGAATTTATGTTAAAACAGTGTTTAGGTAAAGACAAATGGGCCCAAACATGAAATGCAGTGACATGTGTTACACTTACATCGGGTGGCTACGCCGATACAGGGGTTACTGCAAACCGCAACAGCCCTTCGGCCTTTCGTGATTTGTTGTCTGTCATACTCCTTTGTTGAACTCTTCGTGAAATCCACTGCTGCGCCCAAACCAAAGAAAATTATACATGAATTAATCTGCGTGAGGAACCCACTTCCCGCCCTCTAAACACTGCGCGACTCTTCCAGATATCTATCGCCCAGTGAAAACCATCCGCGGTTAACTAACGGCACGCGTGCTCCCACTGTCTGCACCGTGCTGCTGCAAGACACCCACACACAATACGCACTTCGCCACCTTGCAAACTATAAACTTCGTACAATAAAATAAAACCAACTTACGCACAACGCTACCGTTTATTTAACAAAACTTGTCTTTTCTAATGCCCCAACATTATAACAAACCAGCACACGAATTTTATGCAAGTTCTTAAACATTTTTAACTGTTTTTATCATCTTATAATTTTTATGCACATCTTACGCAATTTGTAACAACACCCCCTGACGATGGCATAACTGTATGCCGAAACATGTTGGGGAATTAGAAAAGACAAAAGTTTGATAAATAAACGGTAGCGTTGTGCGTAAGTTGGTTTTCTTTTTCACTGTACTGAGCATATGCACGGAAACGAACAGCATAAAATATGAACCTCGTATTTCTACTTTCCATGTGACTGTTAGCTAATACCGCTTGATGACTTTACACGTTAGAAACTTGGCTTCCTGTTAAAACGCGAAATTGATAGCGCTCCTGCCTACAAAACAGACGTGCTGACGGTGGGCCATGCCCCTCCGCACCTGTCATCATCCGGTTGATTGGCGACTGTGATAAGAGCGAAATAAGACACCTTGTCTCAAAGCAGCCTATAATCAACCACATTACCGGGCTCAAACTGACAGACAAAAGCTATGGCGTATCTGGTAACGGCTGCCGTTGTGAAGCAGAAAATAATAAGCCACTCGCTAAAAACACAGCCCTGTTGAAAGGCACATAAAATGCTTTCTGCAAGCACTCTCAACCGAAAGCACAATTTCTTTGTTTCCAGGTAGGAAACGTCTACCTGCGCGGTTACGTGAAAGACTCCGCACTGAGATAGGTAAAAGGCACCAACTTACGGGTAATACACAGAATATACCGGAACGTGACACGTGCATGTCACGTTAAAACTTGGTACAATTAATCTCCAGTAAATGACACCTGACAAACATGGCCAGTGTACCGCACCATGTTCTCGTCTCCACTTGCATCTACCTGAATCTTTACGCACTTACACGCCTGCGACTGCATGATATCTAGCAACATCACATACCCAATTCCTGTCATATTCTTTCCTCTCCTCTACGTGTTACTCGCATCTTCTCACCATTTTATCACTAGCTGGCGCCATAGGCTGACAACTTGTCGGCCGACTAAAGTACACAGGAAACGTGAACTACTGAACGCGTACGATAAACCTGCATAGGTCAAGGCAGTGGCGTGGCTCGAGTTGTGTACGGCACTGACCGTGTTCACTGAGCTAACAAGTTGCAAATTCTTCTGCGTCTCACTAGAAAACTATCAACTGTTAATCAGGCCCCGAAACTAGCTTCAGAACAGATATAAACTAAGAAACCGGGATAGCTCAGTCAATACACTAAGCTACGTGCCTGACAAGTAAGGAACTTTGGTTCAGTACCCGGTAGGTGTCCACACTCGCTCTTCTGCGAAGCATCCGGACAGTCATTCTATTCGTTGGGTACTGGAGGTACAGCGGGCGGGTCGTGAAGGTGTCTACAAACCTCCACCTAGCGCCAACGTTACGAGTAAGTGGAGACGCATCAGTACGTCACTATATGCGTTCATGGCGCGCACAGGGACGGCTTTATCTTCTACCGTAACGTCAGCAAACCGCAAAGCAAAAGAAACTTACCGTTACCCCTCAATTTCTTTAACAATCGCATCTGAAGCAGACAGAAGAGTTCACGTACTGTAACAACTCGGACTGACGTTCCGAATATTTCCGTGCTGACGCGCATCTACCAGGGTGTTAACGTGGGTTTCTTCAGCCGCCCCACATTTACCCATCAGACTTTACTGTAACCGCATAAGGACTACATCAACCTGTTTCTGTAACGTCAGACGAGGCCTAGGGAACGTCTCATGCCTAGAAGTGGTTTATTTCTGCACTGATAATATCCAGATAAAATACTCGAAAATTCGCAGTATTGCTGGCGGCCAGGCGACGTGTGTGTCACGATGTAACAGAATTGAAACAGCGAGAAGTTAGACACTGAACAGAGGCCCAAGTTCTTGTTCCAACACTCGAATGACCAGCTTGGAGAGTACTGTAACGCCGTACCATATGCGTGTGTTACATCACTCCACAGACCCGTGCAAGAGCCTACGTTGTTACAAGAACTGAGTAGGTTACAACAGTATTAATTGTGTATACGCCACGCTTATTAATTAAGCCTTTAAAGGCGAAGCGTATCTGTTTTATATAAGGACTCAGTGCGTACCGCGCTGTAAACACTCTCCACTTCGGTTAGAAAAACCAATCTCTGAATGTTTTATAAGGCAAAAGTTGCTGTGTGTTCTGAGATCCGTACAAAACACATAAATGCAATGTGGGCACCACGTAGAATTTTTTAATGTTAAACCTGGTCGTATGTAAAGTTACCGCTAGGCTTTAAAAGGTTAAAGACGAAGCGTATCTGTTTTATATAAGGACTCAGTGCGTACCGCGCTGTAAACACTCTCCACTTCGGTTACAAAAAACAATCTCTTAACGTTTTATAAGGCAAAAGTTGCTGTTTGTTCTGAGATCCGTACAAAACACATAAACGCAATGTGGGCACCACGTAGAATTTTTTAATGTTAAACCTGGTGGTACGTAAAGTTACCGCTAGGCTTTAAAAGGTTAACATACGCGATGCTTTGTCATTATCACACATTATTATTATTATTATTATTATTATTATTATTATTATTATTATTATTATTATTTCCGGNTTATTATTATTATTATTATTATTATTATTATTATTATTATTATTATTTCCGGTTTATTGCAAGGACAGTTCTGTCAGGTTGCACATGTTGATTTCATAACATAGTTAACTCAGCTTCATCATCGTCGTGTCGTCATCATCATCATCATCATCATCATCGATCTAGCAGAAGCCACTGCGACTACTTCGAGATGCCCAGGCATGAAAATGTGATGCTGCAAGATAATGCCCATTTTGTGACCCTTCACAAAATGGCGAAAGGCAGTAGGCCTGTTACTGCGTCAGTGTATTGTTGTGTTTGTTCATAAAATACGCGACACAAAATACCTCTGTTCGCATATACAATCTCTCCCAACCAGCTGTGAGAACAGCACATTGCCATCCTACGTCTTCGTTCATTTAAAAGTTTTTGAAAGTTCCCAGGCAGTTCCCTTGTAACACGGCCGTCACTTCACTGGGCACTTAACCCCTCCGAGCACGTAACAAACACTACAATGCTCGTTATACATAATCGAAAAATGAAAGAAACAAGTCGACATGACAAACTCGGCGAGAGTTTTTATGAGTGCAGAGCACAATGAAGGGTGTGTCTGTCTGTCTGTCTTTGCCGCTTTGACCGTCTGACGTGAGGGTGGAAGAACAGAGCCAAAAGGTTTGTTTCTTTATTCGAGTTATTTGTTGGTCTGTCTAACTGTCCGCAAGGAAACACAACAGCTTGGCCAACACAGACAAGGTTTAATACGGCGAGAACTTTGCGTGCCATCAAAATGCCTCTGCGGCGCCTTTCCGTGAACACTAAACGGCCTGTCGAACAACACGCAATAAATCACACTTAATGAAGTGTTTATACTTACATTAATTGCACACCAATTTTCAGTCGAGGGGCCTCTTGTAAACTTCTTCATTGTATTGTACCGCGCGACATTGTTTCCTAAATGAAGGCGTAGAAATTATTTCGCAAATGTTATTAGAAAGCCAATGTGAGACTTACTGGGCAACCGCTGTTTAACCCTTTAAAGACGAAACGTATTCTGTCTAATACAAAGACTCAGGGCGTACCGCGCAGTAAACACTCTCCACCTCAGTTTAAAAAACCAATCATTTGACGGCGTATCAGGTAAAAGTTTCAGATTGTTCCCAGATAAGTAAAAAACAAATAAACGCAATGTGGGCACCATGGAGAATTGACTGAAGTTAAGCCTGGTGGTACGGAAAGTTACCGCTAGGCTTTAAAAATGTTAAATAATGATGTGAGAATTATTGAACGAAAAACGCTTAAATTACGACGTGGAAACTTTTAGGTGACCGTCACTGAAATGAAGATGTGAGAACTGTCGGGTGAGCATTCTTTAACCTCTTAAAGCCTAGCGGTAACTTTACGTACCACCAGGTTTAACATTAAAAAATTCTACGTGGTGCCCACATTGCGTTTATGTGTTTTGTACGGATCTCAGAACAAACAGCAACTTTTGCCTTATAAAACATTAAGAGACTGGTTTTTATAACCGAAGTGGAGCGTGTTTACAGCGCGGTACGCACTGAGTCCTTATATAAAACAGATACGCTTCGTCTTTAAAGGGTTAAACAGAAGAATGAGAAGTACTGAGTGATTGGGAAGTTGTGTCTGCTTCGGTACGACACAGTATCGACAGGTAGTTACTGATGTTACGGAGCAGCTTGCGGCCTCCATTTTCAGGGTCCCGTAAGTATAATACAAACAGCTACACACGTTAATGAGGAACTTGGCACCTCCACCTCGAAGGGCAAAGAGTCCAAGATGAGACACGCCGTCATACGCCAACACTATTGTAACAACTTTAATGTGTGCCATGTCCGTGCACTGTATTATACAAAAAAAAAACACTAATCACCAACAAATGCACAAAGAGTTTTTTCATCAATTGCAAATACACACTCCTACATGTTTCGACCCTGCTGGGTCATCTTCAGGGAGAAACTTTTCGTTACCGTTACACTAGGTTGCACTATACAGTTGAGCGAGAATGTGCTGTTGACTGTGCACTGCGCTGCTTAAGTTGACCCAGCAGGGTCGAAACGTGTAGGAGTGTGTATTTACAATTGATGAAAAAACTCTTTGTGCATTTGTTGGTGATTAATGTTTTTTGTACTTGTAACAACCTCGGATACCGCACTGGGTGACGCGATTACACGAAGACGTATGCATTACTGGGCGAAAGCCAATAACCTGATCACCATATCAACTGCCCAAGATTCGAGCCTTCGGTGACGTTACGCCGTCTACGCTGGGAAATAGTTACTGACGTTTCAAACGACCGTGATGCCTCCATCTTCAAGGCAAAACCGTCCAAGAAAAGTGCTTTCGATTCTTCTTGGGCTGGCGTTAACACACCAAAGTCTTCGGTCTTCCAGAACTGACTTCTCGACTGTAAATCTACGCACAGAATGTTTTTTTCACAGTATAAATTACAGTCAAGGCAAAGCTACGCCCTGTAAACGCCATGGAGGCATGCGGTATGGTTGCATCCCATCTCTGCGGCTGTCGTCGCCCACAGCGGCTACGTAGTCGACATTCATACGAACTGACTATTGCACGAGACTATCGAAGCGATTGGAATCTACATAAAAGCAGGCCTGCACCAATCCTTTGCCAATCACTTCCGAAACACGGCGGCTGGCAAAACCAAGATCATATGGAAGACTGGCGAATCGTGGAGCCACAGTTCGACTCACTAAAAACCAAACTGCCGATGACTGCAAATCCGTGCATCAGAATCACCCTTGATACGTTAACAGGTCTGCAGTTACTCATGAAAGTCGCTGTATTTTATGAAACCCGAACGTTCGTTAAGGTGCTCACAACAGCCCGCCATTTTTTCTCATTCTGTCACGCCTTCACGCCTTTCCATCATATTTAACATCCATTTTAATAATACCATCCCATATAGACCTGCGTCTTCCACGTAGTATCCTACCTTCAGACTTTCCCACCAAAGCCCTGCATGAATTTCTTTTTTCCCCATCTGTGCTACACGCAATGCCCATCTCCTTCCTTCTCCTCACTTGCTCGCCGTAGTAACACTGGGCGAGGACTACAACTGATGACGCTATTTAAGAATTTAAGACATAAAATACAAGGACACAAAGCATCCCATGCAGTCCGAAAGCAATAACATTGCTGATTTTGGACGCCATTAAAGTCACGCTCCCGGCAAATGTGGGCACATTTGTGAGGAAGGCATCCATTGCTGCCTTAAGCACATAAACGGAAAACCACGGATAAAATGAAACAAAACATCACTGCTGGACACAAATTTAGACACTGGCTACTTCACAGCCGCCGTTTGCAAAATATTATCGCAGGGCCAGATGAAACAAGACGTACGATGCTGAATGATCCGCCAGAAATAAAATGAACTTTCCATAACGGACTATAACCGCCGAAACGTTTAGGGTTCTGGACATCGGAGGAACCGGAAACTGATGGTAGAGTGCACTAGCTGATATACATTTTATGGAGAACAGACCTCATTTGTATTCGGCAGGCATAGGGTTCGAATCTAGCAGAAGATACCGACAATCTTTTGTGTTTCGTGGTATTTCTCAGTCCCTGAAAGCGAACGTCGGAAGAGTGCCTTAAATTAGTGGACGATCGATTCCTTCCACACCGTTTTAAATTCACCATCCATTAACGATACTATTATTCTACGCCACGTGTTAAACAGAAAAAAGGTGGATAAACTTTCTTTAAAATTACACGTCTTCAGGCTTTCACGGTGACAAAATTGTGTGAACTCTTCTCGGGCTGATAGCCGTATCAATTGTTTAAACACCTCCGACGTTTCAGAGACACTCCGTGTCCATCCTCAGGGAAAGTGATTACTTTCCCTGAGGATGGAGACTGTGTGTCTGTGAAACGTCGGAGGTGTTTAAACAATTGACACGGCTATCAGCCCGAGAAGAGTTCATATAATTTGTTTAAAAAACTATGTATAAAGACTGTATTCTAATTACACTAGTAATGCTCAGCACACCCTCAGTGCACCATGCGACTGCAGAAACTGTACAAACTGATACTGTGACATGCCGAACTGCAAGGCAGTTATACTGTACATACATGTTTATGGTTTTAGTAAATTATGTTTAATGTGCTGAGATTCAACAGAAAACATGCATAGAAATTACTTGAAAATGGATGTTTAGTGCCCGAAACATGTAGTAACAGTACACATCACTTATCAAACACGTAGTAACAGTACACATCACTTATCAAACACGTAGTAACAGTACACATCACTCATCAAACACCACCTGATATCGGGTATCAGGCGCACAGCCAGAATTTTTAATTGGAGAGGGCAGACCCTGAGGCTGCACACAATTTGCGTTTGATTTTAAAAAGCAGGTTATAAAATCATTTCATATATACAAATATAACCCAATACTATGTGCAACTGCATATATATACACACACGTACACACACACACACACACACATATATATATATATAACGGTACATAACACACTTCCTTAATCTAAAATACCAGGTCTCATCCTATTTCTAAGCGCATCGTAAAATAGTGAAAAGCGAGTGTTAGCTTCTTCCTGTCTGTCCGTCTGTCTGTCTGTCTATGCGTCCTCCCGCCCCCCCCCCCACATGGAACAACACGGCTCCCACTGGACGGATTTTTGTGAAATTTGCTATTTGAGGATTTTTCCAAAATCTGTCGAGAAAGTTCATGTTTTGTTGAAATATGACAAAAATAACGGATACTATCACGCAGCCCTGTGTACACTCATAATAACATCTCGCTGAATTCTTGCTGTAATGAGAAATGCTTCAGACAAAAGTTGTAGAGAAATCAAAACACACATTTAAGTGCAATATATTTATTCCGAATGTCGTGCCCTTACGAGATACGCCTAATGTGGAAAAATACGGTACAGTCTGACAGGCAACAGGCGACAGTGTAATACGGCGCATGAACGATATCATTTGTACGCAGGATAACTAATGCAAGAACACACACACACACACACACACACACACACACACACACACACACACATTCATACTATTTAATACGTATTGCGTCTTAACCGATTAATTCAGTCTAATCCCGTAAATACGTTACGGCAGCACTTACAAAACTGAGAAGCTGCGCAACGACTTACTTGTATGCGTCATTAAGATGTCTTTAGCCGAACGCACGTCTAAAGAAAGCCACGAGCAAACCAACATCGCTTTCTGTCAGTGCAGCGTTTGTATGGAATGAGTGACGACACTGCCAATCAGCTGGAATATAATTTCTTTCAAAAATTAAAACGCACAATTTGCATTGTTGCGGCTGATATAAATTTAACATAAAAGCATTGTTATGCAACAATCAATATTTTTATATAGTTGCCAGTGACATGTAACTCAACAACAACAACAACAACAACAACAACAACAACACAGACAGCACTGTTGTGCTTCCCCTGCACGACGGTCACTCCAGCGCGCCACAATGTTACCTTACCTTATGCGCCCATCGCCTGTCTCGGTTTATGTCCATCTGAGACTACCAACGTTTATTACACTTATCAAAACTCCAACGTAATACCCATCTGCCGATTTCAGTGAATGATTTCGGCTGAAGGGTAAATCGCGTAAATTTCCATTTGGGGTGGGGGGGCAGTCGCCCTTCGTGCGCGCGACTTTCCCACACGTCAACGTCAACGTAATGGCTATGCACATAGGATTTCAGGTTTATAACCATTTCTATCTGTAAACAATACAGCGGTACGCATGAAAAAAATATCAAACTATCACTGGTAATAAATAAAACGGCTACCGCTTACCAATCAGTTATGCATATCGTTTCCTATCGCAGTCCTTCCCTCTTCTACCTGTTCACAGCAGGTGTCGAGGTTGTTTATTTTCACTTGATCACACTCACACACACACCACAGTCGGTAGGACTCCTCTGGACGAGGGATCGGCCCGTCGCAGAGACCTCTACCTGACAACACAAACACTGTACAAGAGACAAACATCCATGCCCAGGTGGGATTCGAACCCACGATCCCAGCAAGCACTCGGCCGCAGACCTACGCCTTAGACCGCGCGGCCACTGGGATCGGCGCTATGAATATCATTGTTATTCTACGTCTTCCACAGTCGGCGTCATCAGAAAAATATATCGTCAAATAACACCTTGGCAAACGAAGTGCAACAGACTTGCAAAGCTACCTGTTCGCCAAAAATCATTCAGTTTTCAGGTATAAAGATGTTCAGTGCCAACGTACGAGTACTTTCCGCACAGTACAAGCGCGTTAATTGGAAGCAGCGGCGTTTAATTCACTACCACACTCGATTTGTCTGCTGGTGTCAGCCATCAGACCACTCCTGCATGAAGCTATTTCGGACAGGACAAGAAGAGGAAGACCCCAATGTGAGAGAACAGCGAGACTGACAGGACCCAACCACACCCCCTGTAGGTACTGCAGCCATTAGGACTCGCCCTAACAAAGCTGTGGCAGTGGCGGAACAGACTGCTGGAGATACGTACGTACGGAACACACTTTGTTGCAGCTACGGTGGAGAACCGAGTGCAAAAGCTTTCATGGCGGTTATATGAAGATGTGACGCCGTGTAGGCAGGTACCAACGTTTCGGAAGAACCTGATGCCTCCATCGCAGAAAGATCCTGAACATGGATGCAGCCGGTTCCTCCGAAACGTTCGTACACCTATCACGTCTATCAGACTACAAGGCAGCAAATCACAGAAGGGCGTACGCTTAATATGAACTGCCGCTACAAGCTAAAATCTCAGTACCCTTTAACCTTTTAAAGCCTAGAGGTAACTTTACGTCCCACCAGGTTTAACATTAAAAAATTCTACGTGGTGCCCACATTGCGTTTATGTGTTTTGTACGGATCTCAGAACAAACAGCAACTTTTGCCTTATAAAACATTAAGGGATTGGTTTTTATAACCGAAGTGGAGAGTGTTTACAGCGCGGTGCACACTGCACCTGCTTAAAAATGAAACTTTCTTAATTCCTCCTACGAAGTGTTTCATATGATTCTCAAAACACACCGCTGTAACTTCGCGTAACAGCATTAACCGACTGCTCTCAGCAACGCTGACGGGCAGTGTTCTCCGCGGGTCATGAACTGTGCGTCACTAGGATGAAATTCAGGATTTAAAAAGTTAAATACAAAATCCTCTCATAAATTCTTCCATATTTTTCCACCGAGGGCGTGCACGCAGGTAAGGTCTGTGTGGTTTGCTATAAAGTTACAACGTGAACTCGTCTGTCACAAAATCATTCAAATTACTTCCCGTAACTTGTCAAACGAGCGCCAACTGATAAGGAATTTGTATTTCGGCACGTACAGAAGCGAACACCACAAACCAAATGCAGCGTAAGTCACTGGTTATTTCTTCACGCGTGCTGATTATGGTTGTAGAATGAAGCAAAACGAGCTGTTTGTCCACTTTTAATCACACCTTTTCTCAGCTATCCCCACTACTTCTTCCTCGCTGTAGACTACACTTCAGTATCACTTCGGGGGTGCTGCACTGCCTTTCAAGAAGCGTGTCCGGGTCCACCCATTTTCTCCCACACTCGGACTACATTGTTAACAATGCCTGGGTGCAGCAGCATATTTTCTTCCCCATGGCGCAACAGACCCTACTGGGCCAGGGCCTCCTCATTATCGACGCTTCACGATTACACTCAGACACACCACATTCGGTAGGACTCCTCTGTACCAGTGATCAGCCCGTCGCAGAGACCTCTAACTGACAACACACAAGACTCACAAGAAACATCCACGCCCCCGGCGGGATTCGAACCCGCAATCCCGGCAAGAGAGCGGCCGCAGACTCACGCCTTAGACCGCGCGGCCACTGGGATCGCGGCCGGGGCAGAATACACCGCCGCACTACAAGCAATTGATCAGAATGAGACCAAAAATAAGGCCCCACGTCATTAAATTTTACTTGGCTCCAAGTTTTATCCGCACGCCACTGGCCACGGGGTCTGTTACATACACGTGCGCTTTCTTCTACTCGCCTGTGTCATCCTGTTATCCCAGTAAGATATTTTCTTGTTTTATATAATTTATACGTGTGTCTATGAATCTTAACCATCTAAAGTGTTATGGAATTGAAAGTGTATTAAATAAGCACGTACAGACAAGCCTGTAGTAACAGTTATCTATGAGATACCGCGTTGTGAAAACATCAGTATGACAAGATGGCGTTTTTAACCAAATGCGGCGGTTGGCTTTATAGACCTCCTGCCTTAGCATCCGGGAGGTGCCGTATTCAAAAACAGACCCGCGGGCCGGCTGTCACAAGAGGTTTAGGTAATTTTCAGCAGTTCCTCTAGACAAATTTCTTGACTAGTACCATTCAGGCCATACCAGTCTCCTTTCAAATACAAGCACCTTCTGTTCCAGACCATCTCTGCAGTTAATTGTTCGACACACAATCCGAAGCAAACACGAGTTGATATCACAAATTATAACCAGCAATCACAAAGAATTAAAAACATAAATAAAATGGAGTTTAATGCGCACAAATGACTGACATTACATATTCTGTCAGAACACAACTAGTGAAGACATCGCATCACGTTTCGGTAACACAAATACGGAACTACGCTGGGGGGTCTCGGCGCACAATTCTTGAACTAACGTAGGCTTCCTGACTTTGCAATTTTCCTCTTCGAAGACTCACTTTCTTCCAATTTACATAAAAAAAGTAAATTCCTAACTCACAAAGAACACAAGCCGTCGCCATTATGAACACCCATCTGTCAATAACCGACACACATACAGTATGCGGTAAAACGCAGCTTATGAATGTTACGTTACGTGGTGTACACTTTAAATGGGGAACGTGTCTCTTCAGCGACTTGCCGTGACTGAAAAAACGTGATGGGGCGGGACAGATCTGGACGTGACATGCAGAACACAGATTTTTAAGCACCTTAATAACAAAACTGACATTTGTAGTAAACTTTAGATGTTTAAATGAATACCGTTATACAGCGCGACACGGTAAATGGGCCTTCCACCTCAAGTGTAAGCGCATGAATGTTTTAACAGCCATAACCTTCACGGGCAAAAGCTCTGGCCTGGTTGACAGAATGCAACAGACGGGAGGAAGGGGGAAGCCCCGAGTACTGTCATCCCCACCACCCATGTGACTCTTTTACATAGCCGCAGTATGACATTTAAAATTGCGAGATTTCACGCCGAATAGCTTGTTAACAACACCAACTCCACAGCTCGTACCACAGTTATGCCAGGGTTCAGCTGTACTCACGCACCACAGTTATGCTACGGTACAGCTGTACTCACGCACCACAGTTATGCTACGGTACAGCTGTACTCACGCACCATAGTTATGCTACGGTACAGCTGTACTCACGCACCACAGTTATGCCAGGGTACAGCTGTACTCACGCACCACAGTTATGCTACGGTACAGCTGTACTCACGCACCACAGTTATGCTACGGTACAGCTGTACTCACGCACCACAGTTATGCTACGGCACAGCTGTACCCACGCACCACAGTTATGCTACGGTACATCTGTACTCACGCACCACAGTTATGCTACGGTACAGCTGTACTCACGCACCACAGTTATGCTACGGTACAGCTGTACCCACGCACCACAGTTATGCTACGGTACAGCTGTACTCACGCACCACAGTTATGCCAGGGTACAGCTGTACTCACGCACCGCGTCAAATTCACTTGTGTTTATAAGCAGAGGTAAAAGGCAAACTTGTCCCTGTCCAGGCCACGAAGCCACAAAAGGGGAGCAAAAATACAGCTTCACACATTTTTAATCTCGGCATGAGATGGAGGAGAGTTGTCAGCTTCAAGCTCCGGCACCTTCACTCCATGGGAGACAAACCCCGTACCCACAGAAGAGCATGAGCCCCAGAGCCGGTCTCGACGTTTCGCAGGATAGCAACTCTACCTCAGGACGGTCAGCCGAGTCACATTGCTGACTGTGCTGGCCCGACTCCCAACTAAGCGAGAGGATCTGATTGGCTCGCAGACCGACTTCACGTATCAGAGCAGCTAACTGTGAATGTGTGTGTGGATTTCACGTCTGACCATGCGTCATAGGGCAGAAATTCTGCGCGACTGAGGACTGCTGCAAGTTCGATATTATTTAAATATTCGAAGCATTTGGCCGGTCCCAGTGGCCGCGCGGTCTAAGGCGTAGGTCTGCGGCCGAGCGCTTGCTGGGATCATGGGTTCGAATCCTATCGGGGGCATGGATGTTTGTCTCTTGTACAGTGTTTGTGTTGTCAGGTAGAGGTCTCTGCGACGGGCCGATCCCTCGTCCAGAGGAGTCCTACCGACTGTGGTGTGTGTCTGAGTGTGGTCAAGTGAAAATAAAACCCCTCGACACCTGCTGTGAACAAGTAGGTAGAAGAGGGAAGGACTAAGAAAGAAAGAAATAAGGACTAGACGACTGCTTGACTGCTGCCATAGCGAAGTCAGACAATACGAAGCAGGCAAGCAAGCAGTTAGCACTTAATCGCCACCAGTTCCGGTAAAGCAAAGCCCACACTCCATTCAGTGCTTCCCTCAGACTAACCAATGTTTCATGAATCACTGGCCCAACCTGACCCTCATAGGTCTAACCTACAATTTTAGTCGATACGATTTTTTTGTTACTACTATCGGGAACCTCCCATAAGGATCCGTAATTCTTTATTCTTCTTTTTAACCAGCTACGAGAGCAAGATCCACATCTCCGCGCTGCACTCCAAACACCTCCCAGCAGAAACTATAAAAAAGGAACTTTTCCGGATTCTTCACCACAAGAACAACCCGGCATGTGGAATCGGTGACCACACAGTTTACTGTAGGTTAGAAGCCTATCTATCGTGACTGGAATCTGCTTTTTAGGTTTATGACGTAAAACAATTAATTGTGAATCGATTTATTCTAAACGAGTTGAGCAGCTCAGTTCGTAAGAAGCGCGGTTTATAGGTTTATTGCTCAGCAGTCAGAATACAACCTGCGTGAACAACTCGGCTTCTAAAAGGAATTGCACGACTCGAACACGCTGCTGCCCGGCAACTGCTGCTCGTTCTAGGACTATGCTGGGGCAGACGGTCTATCAAACTACACCGCGTCTCTTCATTAAAACACGGTAATAGGTTTTATCGTCTCTCAACGCGGCAACAAAAAGTTGTCGTCCGCTCCTCACGTCACCTGGGCCACAAGTCAAAGGGCAGTGACACATATGACACTGAAACAGACGATTCAGTAAGTAATCCATATCAGTTACGTTCAGAGACGGTACCGGTAACTCAAACAAGATAAAAAGAAACCCATCCCCATGACAGGCGACAAGTCTTTAAGAGGCTAAAAGTTCAGGTAGTCAAGAAATTCCCCGCTTCTTAGAGGGAAACCGTTCACTGTCGTGCTAGCTACCGCCACTGGGCCCTGTGAAGAATTCGTCACATCGTGTCTCTAGTGAGATCCATTTTATATTACAACGGATCGTTCCTGTCAGTTATCTCACTATTAAATATATAACTGATTTAGCTAAAGGGCGAACAGGTGTAAGCAACTGCATGGCACAGTGTCCCCTCAGTGTTAAAGCTGTCATTGTCCACCGGTTGTGCCACGGACCATCGCCGTCGAAGTGAAGTACAAAGTTTTGATTTGTACGTTCGTGCCATGTCTTCACAGGGCCGAACGCGTAAAAACGGGATAAGTGTCAAAGTGCACTTAAACCTTCAGCAAGCATGTAAATATCACTTCTCACTTCAGAACCACATAAACAGGTGTCTAGCATGGCGTGGTACCTCTCCCGTTAAAGTTGTAGCATTGGTACAATTTTTGGAAGGAGACACGTCGCACTTTATGCTACGGCTTGCACCCATTCGAGATGGTTGCAATCGACACAAAACTAATGATAAGTCCTTTAAGGGTTCCTCCAAAATCCAGAGATTTGACAAAAACAATTAAAGTACACAGTGACACGCGAAATAAGAATGTCTTACAAACTGACGAAAAAATGTCTACACTTACCTCGCTTTATCAGAAACTGTGATTTGCAATCACGACGTGCCAATACACACTCACTGCTTTTCAAATGACTACTCAACTAGTAGCATTCAAGTTTGTCCTACAGTCTGAAGTACGAAACACACGACGTGAGGCGTCTCTCCCGCCGTGGGAACTCTCCCGCAAACTCCACATGTGTACACCGAATTGTAAGACTTTACTTGAAATAAAGAGACGTAAACCAATAAAACCCCCTTTAAACTTACGACAAAAATTCGCCTTTCATACGTATTACATGTAAGTTGTAATTCAGAACGAAATTAACATACATCCGAAATCAAAACACAAAGAGATCGGGATGCAAGTTCTACGCATGCCTTTTCGAAATTAAAGGCGATTAAGTGAAGAAAATGATGGAGCAAAAATTATGTATTAACAATTTCGTGATGCATGTTCTATGCGAGTATTTTGTCATCACATTCCGTTTCAGACCACGCGTTAAATAATGCAGCAAAAAAAAAAAAAGCACACAGTATGAGTAGCCATTATGCGGACTGGTAAACTGTACTGTCAATACGCAGCAGAACTGTGGCTGTTCCTACACAGCAGGTTCACGAGACACCGTTACACGGTGGGCGCACTGAAGGCACTAATTTATAAGCGATAACGCCGGACCATCTCCAGTAACATGCATCATCATACCAAGTTAAGGGAAAAGTAAATTTGTACCTGTCCATGCCATGAAGGCATCTAACGGGAGTAGACGAATGGCTCCACTCACTCTTATTTTCCACATAAGGCAGAGGTGAACGGTCAACTTGACACTCCGGCCGCCCGGGGGAAGCACCCTGGTTCCCATTAAATATGACGCTGGTCCGGACGTTCTGAACAAAAAGAAATGTCTTAACCCTGCAGGGACTGGCACCCTGGATTGTGCAGCCAATCGTCTAGTTATACGGACAGCATCACACCAACTTAAGTCTACACGAAAATCAGCCAATTGAATCCTATGTCATTATGGGAAATACACGCGTGTACATTCAGAACCCACATAATGAATACAGACGTCTGCAACCACGTGCAAGAGGGCCAACAGACGCTAATGGCATGGTCACCTTATCTACCTTGCTACCGCCATTTTTCTGAGTGGTGAAGGGCCCCGCAGCAGACGCTACGGACGCACTGCAGCCATGAGGCTTCTTGTGCAACCCTGTGATGACGATGAGGATGATGATTATTTTGTCCTTTTCCTAGTAATGGAGCACCGGTGGAATGATATGACAGGGCAAAACCGAAGTACTCGGGGAAAAACCTGTCCCAGTGCCACTTTGCCCACCACAAATCCCATATGGACTGACCCCGGGATCGAACCCGGGCCTCCGCGGTGGGAGGCAGGCGGCAAACCGCCTGAGCCATGGCACAGCCTTGCCATACTCGGTTCCTATTCTGTAGCCAATCAGTCATATGCCTGGCCAGTCACTGCTGGAGTTACACACCACACCGTCCATTTCTTGCGAATCGAATAACAAGGCATTTAAACATTAGCCGTCATTTGGCAATAGTGAAATAAGAACCTGTGGGTGGTCGGTAAGACCAGTTTCATATGCGCAATCTATGTGTTACGCAACTTGACAGCAGGGTTGATAGCTCTGTGAAACCTCAACCTCAAGAACGTGACATGCAATTAAACTGATCGTGTACAGACCTGCAACACACGTCTGTGCCAGTGGCAACGACACAGCAAGCGGGGTACAATTCATTATCTCCGAACAAAAACTAGAATATTTTCGCGGTGATAACACCGCCAATACATTAAAGACTCCTAAGAGGATCATTAATTAGCACGGGTGAGAACATCTTAAGTGGGCTGAAGGGCTGGGCACTGCCACTAGGGCACCGCAAACAGACGGCAGTTTGAACATTCACTTCCACTGTACTGGCAGCAAGCAGATTTTAGGTTCTCATAGCGGGGCAGCTGAAGACTCAAGACTTCACGGATGCTACGCCGTGTACACTGGTGAACAGTTACTGACGTTTCAAAGAATCGTACTGACTTCATCTTAGGGTCAGGCAGTCCGGGAAGGGGCTTCAAAAATTAAAGCAAATCTTTTTTTTTTTTTAAGTATTGGTCCTCAGTAAAAATTCACTCACGTTCAGTTAATCTTGTAAGCGGAACATTTCTAATTTAGATACGATCGTGTTTACAGACAGAATTACTGCTTCATCGAAGTGGCTGGCTACAGTCCAGCAAAGTGCTTCCTGATTTCACACCAAGTTTCTGACACACACAGTCTATATCTGATCTTTTTTTTTTAACTGACTTCATGCAGCGATTCTTGAGAAGGTAATAAAATCGCGCGCCTCATCAAAATGCCCCACCTCTACGAAAACCTTAAAGTTTCATTACCGCATTCACAAATGCTCTCCACTGGCCCACACTCTGTGTGACTTGACCCAGTACAAACTCTCTCAAAACATCAATTTCAACACTGAAAAATAATCTCTTCCGGGACATGACGCCCCGTAGCATGTTCTTCCAAAAAATCCGACACTTCCCACCAGACTACACAGCGTCATGCCCAGAAGGACTTTACTAATCATAGTCACAGCTGTAGGAGCCTAAAATCTGTTTTAACATTATATTCTGTAGAGGGAAGAGCAATCGTGTATTCACGAATATCTGACCCATGCGCCCTACATATTGGGAAGGTGGCGGCACCTTACCAATGGTGAAAGTGTGTTGACACAGCATATAGCCAGTTCCAAAGAAGAACTGTCTAAATTCAATGTGTTCCATGTCCGTGCACTATATTATACAAAAACACTAATCACCAACAAATGCACAAAGAGAGTTTTATCATCAATTGTAACACACTCCTACATGTTTCGACACTGCTGGGTCATCTTCAGGGAGAACTTTTTTTGTTATCATTACACTAAGGTTGCACTTTACAGTTGAGTGAGAAAGTGCAACCCCAGTGTAACGATAACAAAAAAGTTCTCCCTGAAGATGACCCAGCAGGGTCGAAACATGTAGGAGTGTGTTACGATTGATGATAAAACTCTCGTTGTGCATTTGTTGGTGATTAGTGTTTTTGTAACTCCTGTCTAGTGTTATGCACACAACATACCGCACAGGGTATCGGCATGTAACACAGAGATTTACGGATTCTGTACTATGAAATTCAAACCGGATATTCCGCCCAAAACAAAACCATACGTACTATAGTAATTTTACTTATCGAGAAGGATACTATTTACTGAACCGATTATTCACAATAGCCTTTGGAGAGGACATCCTGTGGGGTAACGTAACTGTAAAAGACTAACATATGAAGTCAAACAAAAAGCTTCATTGCAAGCACAGACGTCACTTGGCTAACAACACGGGGGCAGCCAAACCGACGGTGGGTATCGGGAGTCAAGTTAGAAAGAGGGGGAAGATTGGTTTGAAGCAGTGCTTAATATACATACACCCCTTTCTCTCAGCCTCTTCCCAATTTTTCATTTGCCCTTCTTCAAGTGTGTTGCCAAAGAAGACTATTCTTAGGTAGAAAAAATACTGGGGGGCATTTGACCCCCCAAATTACGCCTATGATTGTAAGCAAAAATGTATTACCTACATGAAATCGCTACGTGTTTCAGCTACTGTGAAATATGTACACGAAAGTAATATTAAAATGCAAGAGACCTCTCTCTTGAAGTGGTGTATGACGATACCTCCTCGTGTAACATTATTAATAATATTATTAATTTCAATATATCAATATTTTAATATCCTTTACAAATAATGCAACTAGTATGGCCTAAATATGGGCTTATTACGGGCCGAAACATGTAGCGACTTCAAGTAAGAAATATAATTTTGCTTATAATAAGGTCCTTGGTTCAGCTGACTTTAACACACACCCACAGTTAAGACACACTGACAGTAAACACACACTGACAGTAAACACACGCTCACAGTTAACACACACTGACAGTAAACACACAGTGACAGTAAACACACACTGACAGTAAACACACACTGACAGTAAACACACAATCACAGTAAACACACACTCACAGTAAGCACACACACACAGTTAACACACTCACAGTAAACAAACACTGACAGTTAACACACTCACAGTAAACAAACACTGACAGTAAACACACTCACAGTTAACACACACTCACAATAATGCAACACTTTGCCAGTAAAGGAAAAGGAAACCAACAGCGAAGGTGTTAGACTCACAAATCAGCACATCAGTTTAATCAATATACACGGATGCCAGACCGTAACATGTAAAGAAAGAGAAAGCCCCGTGCAAGAGAATAAAGCAGTAAGATGTAAGGCAATCTGCAATGCAGTAACACCTTTGTCTGGGATCAGACATCACTCCAAAAAGGGACACGCGGTATTTTGTAACTCCTACAGTTTTAAATTTTTACATTTTTATCCATCAGATTAGCACGAAGATGGCGAAATAAAGTCGAAATGACAAATAACTGACAAGTACTCTATCAATAATAAAAAATAGTTTTGACGGTGCGTTAGTGCTGTTCAGACACTAACCACTTGCTGAAAAGCCACGTAAGCCTACCAGTTGCTCTCCCACACTGTAAATATCGCGATCACATTTTTCCCACATACTCGTTACATCACATTCCGCTAACCACATTCACCGGCTGTCGTGCAGCGCTGCAGTACATTCCACCGTCCCACAGCGCCCGCTTACAATTACCTTCCCTTCTTGTTATCGAGCACGAGAAACCTTCAGCAGCCCCACAACAAAGACGCACACGTCTACAGAAGTACGAAACCCAAGCAGACAACATGCGGATTTGAATGAACGTGTCAGGCAACAAACACTACCAGGCCTTTTGGACAGCGTCTTTCGTGACAGGAATAAGCAGAGCATTGAGGCCTCCTCGTTCACCAGACCCGAATCTCTGCAGCCGATTTCTGCCCGTGCGGCATGTTACAGGAACAATCCTTGCACTAAAGACGATCTGAAAGGAGGAATTTAGGACCCCGCGTCTTCTATTTCACCAGCACAACCTCGGCGCGCAATTAACAACGTGTTTGTTAGATGCGGTGCGTGTCTACAAACCGAAGGAAATCACTTCAAACACCATCTTTCAACACTACGAGTACAACGCAGTACTAACTCCAACACACTGGACTACAGCTTTCCGTCACTGTCTGCACATTAACGAAGCATGTAACAACCTAACACAGTATTAACTGCCGTACTGCTAACTACGTGTGGACACCGACTTAACCACAAATTGGACATACGACCAAGGGTACTTGCCAGTGGCAGCGCGGTCTAAGGCGTAGGTCTGCGGCGGAGCGCTTGCTGGGATCGTGGGTTCGAATCCCACCGGGGGCATGGATGTTTGTCTCTTGTGAGCGTTTGTGTTGTCACGTACAGGTCTCTACGACGGGCCGATCCCTTGTCTAGAGGACTCCTACCGACTGTGGTGTGTGTCTGTGATCAAGTGACAATAAACCACCTCTACACCTGCTGTGAACAGGTAGAAGTGGTCATGACTACGAAGCGAACCAAGGGTACTACCAGATAAAATGATGGCCATATATATATATATATATATATATATATATTCAATTCTCTCACACATACACACACCACACACAATCCTCGAAGAATATGGGCTTAAATTCGACAAGTAATAACTAAGAGAAGACAGCTACAGAGGTGGAAATTAGGTTACTGGGAGTGTTCACCAACTCACATTCTTCTTAAACACCACGCGCACATTTTTGCATACACGAAATTCCCACGCACGATACGCATTCAGCGGTACTGATGCCGAGCGTGCAAGAAGCAGCAGTGCGTCAGTCGGTTGGGCGACAGCAAATCCACTGCACTCAAGAGAGTGCAGCGCAGTGTCCACCATGTACATCGAAGACCCTCCAGTCACTCCATGCTGGTTTAACCAGTTTCAGGTAAGTGGAAGTGTGGAAAAGCGCAATTCACCGGGACGACTGCAGACGTCAAACAAGGATGTTGAACGTACAAGGCTGCTGTGTTAACATTGTCCAAAGAAGTCTAATGCTCGTTGGATTTTGCGAGTGGGTCTACCTACGACAATCCGAAATTTCTTGCACAAGACACTAAGGCTGCACGCGTACAAAACGCAGATTCTGCATAAAATCATAGCTACAGATCAGTACACAATAGCTTGGCGGGGGAAATCACTGCCAGCGAGATCGAACTGCAGAAAGGGCAGTCCCTAATCTCCTAGACGTAGCGCCATATCAGTCACGAGTCTGGCTGCCACTCTTTGGAACCCCCCCAAGAAGTACCTAGCTGACGCCAATGTGCAGCAAGCTGTCGCTTCCTGGCTATAGAGACTTGACACCCATCATTCCTTCTACGCCGGGATACAACCCTTGACACCAGTGTGGGACAAATGCATAAATGTAAATGAAGACTAGATGGTCCGATGTACAGGCCTACCGCCTGCTGTCACGTGCAGGTACACATCGAAGTAGAAATTAAAACTGTCGTTACCACAGTGCCTGCTAATTTATGCTTTAAAACCGCCTCAGGTATACCGCCCGTATGAAGACTCACAGTCATATAAATTATATATATTCAACTCCCACCTCACAGAGAACAAAGTCGTTGTCCATTTTACAAAGACCGGCCTGTTAATACTGTTTACGAAACAATCACTGTTTATTGCGAAAATTATAAGAAACACTTAAATCGGCACACAGTCTGTAGGCCAAACGCACTGCTTCGTAGCGGGACAGCAGATAGTGCGTATAGCTACCAGTGAGTTTTAAACGGTCGAACGGCCATTTACCACCAGGACATGAACTCACCACACCTCTCCTGTTCTTTTAGCGACAAATATGATCTTCCATATCCCTTTACCTACATTTTCTCCGAATATTATAATTAACCCTTTAAAGACGAGGCGCATCTGTTTTATATAAAGACTCAGTGCGTACCGCGCTGTAAACACTCTCCACTTCGGTTATAAAAACCAGTCTCTTAATGTTTTATAAGGCAAAAGTTGCTGTTTGTTCTGAGATCCGTACAGAACACATAAACGGAATGTGGGCACCTCGTAGAATTTTTTAATGTTAAACCTGGTCGTATGTAAAGTTACGGCTAGGCTCTAAAAGGTTAATACGCTGGCGCCAGAGCAGACATTGCTGTTTGTAATGATCCGCCCACTTCTGTGTAATTGGCTGCTGACATTTAGCAAACAGTCCGGCTGCGTACCTCCGAACGCAGTAATTCAAACACAGCTACTGAACAAAGTGCGTGATGAAAATGGCACGGCCTTTCCTGAAGGTTAAAGGTTAAAGATCAGTAACTGGGCCCTCTGTGTGCCGATATATACACGCTTTAATGCCCTTGTTCCAATGGATAATTACAATCCCCGTGATTAGGAAAGACATTGATTTATGGCCATCGCAGTCCTTGTAACACTACTTCAACCACACAAGATTGGACTGCAATTGTACTGTCTGCCCGTGGCGTTCGGGAAAGTCCGCGTGCTAGCCGGAAAATACCGAACTTTTTTGGCTGTCTGTTGACGGTCTTACACTGCTCTACGTAGTGGAGCGATCTGGTGCTGCACCATGCTCTGACCTCGACAAATTACTGTCTAAGCGGTCCCTGGCGACATGGTCTGCGTAAGATCGCTGTCCAGTCCCGTATATGTGAATTAAACACGGCATCACAATGCAGTTCACACGGAAAGGACAAAAATCTATATTTGTATCGACATAACAGAATTAGAGCACAGTGGCAGTCCAGTCCCGTATGAGTGAATCTGACACTAAGGTTTTTGTTAGTGCTTTCAAAATTCTTCAAATCGTACGACCTGAGGTTGAGGGTAACTTAACGACGCCTACTCTGTTGCCACTGGCCCACACTTTATGACAGCATTCGGCCCACATACGCATATAAGGTCCGGTTTAAGCGATAAGTACTGGAGTCCCGTCAGGAGGGTTTTCATTCCGGAACGGTATACTGCAGGCATGATGCTTACCGTCGCGAACGCAGTTAGCTCATTACAGAAGTCCCGGGTTCTCATATCTACCCGTGGAACGAGAACTTTCGTTATTTTCCTCAGTCCCTGAACACAAAATCAGATGAAGTACGTTTAACCAATCCCGAACACCTACCTTATACATCCCTTCGAACTGAGGATTTCATTTCGGTGCCGTAAGCCTACTAGCGTCACTGTTAGGCAGTTAATACTGTACGCCGGCCTATACCAGCCTTCCCACAACTGCACCTTCAGTTCGGAACATGTTTCGATATCAAAGCGCAATCATCAAAATGTCGTACAGGAGAAAACAGTTTGAGGGACACACAGCTTCCCTGGAACACGAGGGTTCCCTTCCTCTGCATCGCCGTTTCTGAAGACAGCACAGGCCGGTATGTGCATTTCAGTCGTGTAGCACGCATGCAGGGAAACGGCTACGGCAGTTACTGCGGTCAACCTTTTAAAGCCTAGCGGTAACTTTACGTACCACCAGGTTTAATATTAAAAAATTCTACGTGGTGCCCACATTGCGTTTATGTGTTTTGTACGGATCTCAGAACAAACAGCAACTTTTGCCTTATAAAACATTAAGAGACTGGTTTTTATAACCGAAGTGGAGAGTGTTTACAGCGCGGTACGCACTGAGTCCTTATATAAAACAGATACGCTTCGTCTTTAAAGGGTTTAACAGATGTACAACATTCACTAACCGTTACCACACACTGTATGAAAAACGACAAAACAGAGAACACCCCCAAAGTACAAGGGTTCAACCTCCAAGAAACAGACATCGTACACACCTACAAAACTTTTAACCCGCGAGATTGTACATTCAGCTGTCAAAGGATGGGACTTCCCTCAGCAACAAACGAACATGAAATTGGGCCAACAACGCGTGTGAAACCGTAAAGAATGCACTTGGAAGATACGCGTAACATAACCCGAGATCTGCGGTACTCACAACAGTGACGTGAGGGCAACTGTCATAATGAGGCGTGACGCCATGTAGTCCGGTAGATAGGTGCCGACGTTTCGAAGTACCCACCTAAATGTACACTGTTGCCACTGGTCTGCAGTTAGCTCCAGTGGCTTTTTTCCCTTACGTATATGTGAACTTTCCAACTGACATGTCCTTACGTGCTGCACACAGAGGCAGCAGATTCCTCCGAAACGTCCAACAGACTACACGGCGTCACATACAAGAACACATTAATCTTTACATGTAATCAAAATTTAAGTACGGTACAGTTCCGGTCTCCCTTTTTTACATTAACTTCCCATGGTTTGTGTGCGCGTGATTAATAGCATAACGCACGCTGTGAAAGACAGCCTTCTACAGAATAACAGCGGTTACATTGATTGATGTTCTGTAGTTCGAACACATGTGCCGCAAGGCTGTTGTGTGCTGTACCAGGAACAAACAAATCGGTACATCACAGTCACGCAACACGCCTGCGGCACTTATGCGTAGAGTGATCTGATGCACGGACTGTTCTACAAACATGTAACGGGGCGAATCAAACACACGGTTCCCGTGCCTCGGTACTGTCCGTCCCTACCGCCTGCATGACGGACACATGAGGTTCCGTACGCACTCCTCCTCCTCCTCAGCTAGGAGGTATGCGGAAATAATAAGGCACTATGATACCGCAGTACTGGCAAGGCGAGGAACGTGGGGCAAGAACGGCATTGCGCACCTTACAACGTGCGTGTGACACAGCACGTGCGAGGAAGAGATGCAGTGTGTTTAGCATGGACACTACGCCTCTAAGCCGATCCCAGTGGCCGCGCGGTCTAAGGCGTAGGTCTGCGGCCGAGCACTTGCTGGGATCGTGGGTTCGAATCCCATCGGGGGCATGGATGTCTGTCTTGTACAGTGTTTGTGTTGTCAGGTAGAGGTCTCTGGGACGGGCCGATCCCTCATCGAGAGGAGTCCTACTGATTGTGGTGTGTGTCTGAGTGTGATCAAGTGAAAAACAAAAACCTCGACACCTGCTGTGAGTGGGTAGAACAGGTACGGACTATGATCGGATACACTGCGCCTCTAAACAGATCGCAAATTTAAGTAATCACTTGACAATAATCAATTTACCTGAGTAAATACAAAGAACAGTGCCATGAAAATGGACGGACTTTCATAAGGTTCTCTAATCTAACATTCACCATCAATTCACATGACTTTCACTCAGCTATTATGTAAAATTTATAGCAATAACCACTAGATTAATTCCAGCAGCCTCGACGTCCGACCACCCTGATGTTTGTGATTTCGAACTTTCCTGATCACCCAGCTGAATGCAACTGTTTCGACATTTCGTGCGACTGGTTCCGACGGAACGGGCTGAGACGACGCGGCTGCTGAGTCGGCTTTCATCATTGCCCAGCTACGGCGCCGACCCCACACAGCTCAGCGAACCTCCGTCTTCATTATGTGTTGTTGATGGTTGCGTGCTTTACGGAATGGCAATATTTTACGCACCAAATCTCATATTATTTTACGAAAATAAACTTACATGCTTTTTATGTGTTCTGAGGTTATTCTGTATTTCTGTCACTGGTATTTCATAAGTTCTTGAACCAAACACGCCATTTATCGGGGCTGCCGACAGCGGGTTCGAGCCCAGCAAGGGCGTACGGGCTAAAAATGTTTACAGTAAATCTGAAGCTGTCAGCTGCAGAGTCTAAAAGGGTTAATTTGTACAGTCGATACCGGAGAAGCTAAAATATATACAACGTAGTCGGGCCCCGGTGGTTTGTACGGGCTTCCCCCCTCCCCCCAAACCTGTCACGTGTCGTTGGCACCGCCTTTTCTACTGAACATGGATTCCGATATTCGTGACAGTGTTATCCGTTCCGATTGACGTGTCATTCCCGAGCCATTAATTTCCATTTAATTCACTACCCTGCCATTCAACGCAGCACACCCTGAGTCACGGACAGCGTCACTAGAAATAAATGCAAACAGGAAAAAGAACGCTGGGTGCACATGCACCTACACGACAGCAGCAAGTGGCTTCCAGCATTTGTTGTCAGTACACACAGCAGACGCACCTGAATGTGTCCACATAACTGGGCTTACAACTAAGTTCAATTGAGGCGGAAAGGTGTTTTTTTTTAAATAGGAAACTGACTTCGGTCACATTCATCGGCAACTTCACAAAGCAAACGCAACTGTAGATACTCTTACGGTTCACCAGTGGGGGGGGAGGGGGGGGGGGGG